>JBBPRH010000134.1:0-53916 GCA_038092915.1 Boletus pseudopeckii
CCACGTTGTTGTTTATATAGCATCGTATAGTAATCGAACCAGTGAAAAAGGTCATATGCAGGAGGTACATACCGACGAGGCATAAACCCGACTAGTACCTTGAACCTAATGAAACCAATTGGCTGCCCCTGGGACAAGTACCGAACTTACCGTAAGCCTCTGCGAACGAACCCACACATATGTGGACAATGTTTCTCGTGAGGTTTCTCGTGAGGTCTGAATACAGTCGAAAAGTCATGCATATTACACAAAAATTGAAACATTTAGTAAATTGAAAAAATCGTTATAAGGCTATGTATTATGACCTTTTCCACTGTAAATCCCTCCGGAAACTTACTTACACCGACCATGCGTACATTAGTACCGAACGAATAGGAGTAGGGCGTAAGGAAAGTTTCCGTCGGATCCAATAGCGTATCACTGGAACCACATACGACTCGGCAAACCACACCTCTCGCAACACGCATCAGTGACGCTGGAAACAATAGCCCCAACTTCGCTACCGGATGGGCGTACTCACAATCAGACGACGACAAAGCAGGCAACAACAAGATCAAGTGGCATTGATTACAAAATCACTTTTGTGAGCCTCCTGGCGGAGCAGAAGGCGTTGTCCGATCCAGACTCTTCACCCCTACTCCTTCTTCGCTTCGCGCTCCAACCTCCTCAGAGCCCTACGACGGGTATCTTTGAGCGTCGTGTGGGTGTGAGAGATGAACAAGGATTTCCATCCGATGACATGGATAACATAATCGACCAAGGCATGGCTCCAGAACGGTGTGATCGTACCAGGCCGGTCGGACAAGGCTGCTCCACACGACAAACCGATTTTACTCAATGCGGAGCGGACGTAGGCTGCAGGTGTCGGCACCAACATCGACGAACTCCGGATTTTGGACATTTTTGAGACCTGGGATCATATGACGAGCATGAAGCAAATAGTGAATGGTAGAGAGGAGATACATACGACAAAGTACGTGTTTAGATTTTGGACGGTGATATTGTGCGCGCGAACTTCCTCTGCGAGTGCACTCGTGAAAACCGATACGAACGCTTTGGTACCCGAGTAGGTCGCAAGCATAGGGGAAGCGACCTGGCCAGCGAAAGACCCAACGTTCAGAATCAATCCACGTTTTCTACAATCAACTCCCTTGTCAGAGTCACTGGATACGCAAAGAGGACAACTGACCGCTGGATCATGCCAGGAAGCACAGCGTGCGTGACGCGCAAGGTACCGTAGACATTAATCATCACGATATCTTCATTTTCTTGGTCCGTTACCTCAGCGAAATACGTCGGCATCGTGTGCGATTTGCCAACGTTGTTCACTGTTATGAACGTCACTCGTCAGTTGGACGAGCGGAGTGAGGAGAAGGCGGGGAAGATTCACCGAGGACACCAACGTCCAATCCATCCAGGACGGATTTAAGCGCATTCAGCGCCGCCGCATCGTTTTTGGCAAAATCAATTAACTGAATCCGAGTCTCTACTTTGCCCGACGTCTTACTCGCTACGAGGGCGAAGTGAGCCATGCATATGCACGGAAAAAAAAGGGATGCACCAATGTCAGCTGCAACAGAAGTCAACGCTGCCTCATTACGAGCGACAAGCAGGATATTGAAGCCAGCGGCGGCCAACTGGAGTGCAAATTCCTTCCCGATACCGTCGGATGCGCCGGTGACGACTAGGGTGATGTTCAGTTCGAACAAGCAAGGGTCGATTTTGCAACATCACGCGCCTGCCCAAGCACCCTTCGTTGCGCCAAACTTCTTGAGCTAACGAAACGAAGAACGCGTCAACCTCGTGTCAACGTGTCCAGCACAAAAACGCACGTTTTTACCAGGCAAAACAAAGGTTTGTGAGAGAACAAGCCATGTCTTGAGCAGGAAGCGTGCCATCGTGAATGCCCCAACAGAGAGAACTAGACCGAATGTCCATGGACACTCTATGACTATGAACCAACCGTGCAAAGGGAGTGAACGACACATGTTCGGAGATGGACATACCTCGTTCAGAAAGCCATGTACGAAGGCAAGTCGTAGACATTCCAGTTTTTGTGCTTGGTGAATGGCCTTGCTCAATGCTCAACCACTGGCAGGAGTTTTTGCCCGACGTGAGGTTATGTCACGTTGATGAGTCAGCTGGGGGTGTAGCTGACACAGTCAGAAAAGCAATATACATAATATTAATTAATTATTTGAGGACCTATAGCTGAGCCCTTGAAATTTCCTCGCAGAATAACAGCCAAGCCTTAGTCGGACATTGACCTCAAGGAAACGGCCATGTAGTACATGTCACAGGCAGGTAGACAACAAAACAAGTCAACGAGTCTCAACAAGTGCCAGCGCGCTTATCAAGATGTCAGCAGTCGAGCCATCATTTGCTAGGACTCTTGTCTCATCCATCCTCCGCTCTATGTCCATGATGTACTCTCCAGCTCCAGACATCCAGGCCACCTCACAGCAAAGTGCATGAAGCGCAAGAAAGGCCGGGTGGGGAAGAGGGTATTCAGTTGCTGTGGAGAAAGTCACGATGTCGGGAATACTCAAATTCGTCTTCAGTCCTTCCCAAGCTTGGCACACACGATACGTATGTAGTGAACCCTGTTGACAGATATTAAGAAGTGTACAAGGGAAAAAGTTCCGGAGAACGCACCTCCACGGGCTTGAGCCACACTAAAAGGTCATCAAAGGCTGCGTGGCAAAGCATATCCATCGATATGATGTTCTCGAGCCGATGGATTAATTTGCCCGCCAACTGCTCAACGATGTCGAGATCGGTGAACATCGATAAGATCGTCCAGACACCCCCAGAGTGGAATTGCTACGCAGGTTTCTTTGAGTTGGCACAAGGAAAACATCGCAAATATCCACCTTCATGCCCTCTTGTACGATTGCCTCCGGGATGATGTGCGTGGTTTCCACCTTTGTTTGGCCACCGGCTGGAACCCAGTTCCTCCTCCCGGTAAGCATGCAACAATTGTTGTCACGACGCCTTGCCTTTTCGAGACGTCAGAGGGAATGGTTTGTATAATTCGCATCATGGGGAACATACATGCGCCTGAGCCGTACGATGATCTAAAGTCCCCTCCTTCATCATAGCTATAGAATATTGACGAGCATCTTCAAGTGATGGGCGAGAGGGATGCTCCGACGGCGCGGGCGTTCGTTCGCTACGCTTGACTGTAAACGGACCAGTAAGTAAGAGGGATTGGTCCCAGATAGCGAAAAGGCTGAGATTTACAAGTGTTGAGGAAATGACTGAGATAATGCCAGGCTAACTCCATGAGATTTGTATCGTCCGCCGCCGAGGTGATTTCGCGTTGAAGTTGTCCTTGACCATTACCAGCAGGGGCCAAGCGCAACAAATGGCCGAGAAGGCGAGCACATATAATGGGGTGAGGACAGTGGGAGAGAACTTGAAGATTGGGTGCCGCAGCCTCGAGGGCGAGACATTGTTCGTACGCAGCATGGCGAGCACCTGGCGGAAAGGGATTGGGAGGTAGCGATTGGACCATTGTCAATGGGATACGTGACTGTTAATACTTCCTCATGTATTCTTCATGAAAACATCCATTTACACATCTGTGAAATGAGAACGACAGCAAAGAACTTTCATGGAGGTGACACTGAGAGCGACTCACGCGCGGAGTTTCAAATTGGCATGATCCCATCGCAGTCCCGCATCACAACAGACCGAGCAAACCATCGACGAGTGTGAAGGCCCCCGATTGGCTACTTTGACCGTTGGTGCAGTGGTATACCCTTTATTAAGCCCTCGCTTGTACATTCCACTGGATACCAGGGTATGCTTTCTCTCGTTGCTTTCTTATAGCTGGGTTGAGCCCACTCTCCGGTTAGCCTATAGACTGGCCCACCTGCCACACAATCTATGTACAAGGTCATCGCGTCGAAGATCTTGATGAATGTTAGCATCTCGGGCTGGTGGTCGTTGTCGAAGCACTTCACGCTCACGGTGGATTATAAACGTTTGAGCACGCACCAGAATCGTCCATTTGTGCAAAACATGTCCCGCGTTACATTTCCGAAACCTTGCTTGCCGGCAGTTTCACCGAACTTATAATAATCACATATTCCAATAATGTAGGATCGACACTCTTTTCAAACACCCTCTGCAACATACGCTTCGTCCACTCCCTTTCCCAACCATTCTGCAAACTATTCCGCGATCCCTGAAGTGCCTGCCTCACCCTTGCCATGTCGCATGGTATCTTCTTCGAACAGTATTCTGATCGCCTCCGAACTACCCGTCGCGCCCGCCGTCTTCGATGCAATGCTCGTCAAGCTCGCCTGCGGAATGAGCGGCCTCACCGCAGACGCTACCTGCACCGGAGAGATACCCAGTGCATCTGCAAGCGCGTTCAACGAGCCTTCCAAGTCACCACCTTTCTCCGCCTCCGCCTCCGCTCCTCCCTCCCTCTCCGATCCTTCGAACCCCCACCCCCACCGCGTTATCTTCGCTGAATCACCGACGACAATACTCCACCATCCGACCTCGTCTTTCAACCTCTCCAACAATATCACCATTCCGTAGACGTGCCATGCGAGGAGCAACAGCACCAAGAAGAGGAGGGCATAGATGAACTTGGCGAATGGCGTGCGTGCGCCGGGGGGACAGACCTTTGCGAGCAGTTTCTGCTCGCGAGGGCCCTGTGGAGTGGATGGGCTTTCGGAAGTGGGTACTGACTGCGCAGCGCTGACACCGGGGAGGTTGCTGATGCTCGGGCCTGTGTGACGGTGTTGATGGTGTTGATCTGCTGGTACATGGAACGCGGGGGCAAGTGGCGACGTTGGAGGCGTACGCTTGGATTGGTTTGTGCGTTTTCTTGGGGGCATTATTGTTTGGTAGACGGGGCGTTTGGAAAGAGGAGTCTGAGCGGGGGTCACACTTATCAGCTGCGTGACGTCAGATCATGTGATATCTCTAAGGGCGGGCGATGTGCTAACATATTGTGTAGGCTATGTACTGTACAGTCTCTAATCCTTCTTCAACAATGACCTCCCGGTCATTTCTACAAAAAAGCGCATCAGCCAAGATGAACCTAAACATCGATCATCACTACTCACCTTCAGGCTGCGACAACCCCAAAATCGCAAGCATAGTCGGCGCAACATCTGCCAACGCTCCCGCTTCCTCCGGAGACGTCGCACCCTCTTCGTCCTCGACAAACTCGAGGTCCTTCCCAGTCATGATGAACGGGACCTTGTTCGTCGTGTGTGCGGTGTGCGGTTCCCCGGTAACTGGATTTACCATCTGCTCCGCGTTCCCGTGATCAGCCGTGATGAGCAAGATATATCCAGCCTTTTCGCACGCCTCGTAGATCGTCCCGACAGCCTTGTCCGTTGCCGTGATCGCCTGGACAGCGGCCTCGTACACACCCGTGTGCCCTACCATGTCGGGAGGCGCAAAGTTGCACATGACGAATTCGTGTTTCTTGCTCGAAACCACCTCGGCAACTTTGTCGGCCACCTCTTGTGCGCTCATGTGTGGCTGTAAATCGTATGTCGCGACTTTTGGAGAAGCGATCAAGTAGCGTTCTTCGGACGGAAACTTTTTCTCGACACCACCATTGAAGAAGAAGGTGACGTGGGCGTATTTCTCTGTCTCAGCAATGTGAGCTTGGGAAAGGCCTTGTTTGGAGAGCCATTCCGCGAGCACGTTCGTCATTGCTTGGGGTGGGAAAGCTACCGGGAAGGGGAACTCGGCGTTATAGCGGGACATTGTTGTAATGTGCTGGTCCGGGATCAGTCAGTCAAGTACTGATGGTGAAAGGAGAAGCTTACAAGATCTTCAGGGATGTTCACTTCTATGGGCTTGTCCGGTAGCCCAATGACGCTCACAATCTCACGCATGCGATCCGAGCGGTAGTTGAAGAAGAACAACGTGTCTCCATCCTTGATGCGTCCTTCGGTACCATTGACGATGATGGGCTTCAAAAATTCGTCTGTCTCCTTGTTGTCGTACCTCTCCTGGATGGTCTTGAGTACATCATCCGTCTCTTCACCTTTACCGTCAACGAGGCCCTCGACAGCGATCTTGACACGCTCCCAGCGCTTGTCACGATCCATAGCATAGTATCGGCCGATCACAGTAGCCAGCTCACCATACGACTCGGACTCCAAGAAAGAAAGCAAGTCCTCAGCATAACCCTTGGCTGACGATGGAGCAGTGTCACGTCCGTCACCAAAGAAGTGAATATAGGTGTGAGGCACGCCAGATTCTTTGGCGGCCTCGAGGAGAGCTTTGAGGTGATTGATGTGTGAGTGAACACCACCATCCGAGACCTTGCAGGTATGACGTCAAAGATCGCAACGCATACCATAATTTTGTATGCGTACCAAACCGAGTAGATGCAGACGTCCGTTACCCTCTTTGGCGCGCTTCGTGCTCTCGAGGATAGTCGGGTTCTGGTGAAACTGTCTCTTTGCAATCGACACATCGATCCGGACAATGTCCTGCCAGACGACCCGGCCAGCACCAATGTTGAGGTGTCTGGTAATGAACGTATCGCAGGGCACAAGAAAACAGGGATAATCACGTATGCGCAAAGTCCGAATCAAGATCGACGTACCCAACCTCTGAGTTCCCCATGAGGCCGTCGCTCAGGCCCACTGCGTTTCCATGTGCGAAGAGTGTGCGGTATGCGTGATTTTTGGCGATGGTATCCATGTTGGTGGTATCAGCAGCCTCGATGGCATCTCCTTTCGTGCCCTTCTTGGGTGAAATTCCCCAGCCGTCGTGGACGCTTGCGAACAAAAGATTAAGGTGAGCTTGGGAGAAGATGATCGGAGCAAATCAACGTACATCAGGCAAACCTTGTTCTTGACCTCGACCATAATGCGATCGACGTGCGTTTCGAGGAACAAAGAGAGGGAGGGGAGTACGAGATTCAGTAATGCTAGTCTATCAGAATGGCTTTATACCGCAGTACTATGGAGACACTCGGAGGTGAGTTAAGTAGCGTAGGCGATAGAGTGAAAGAAACGGTGCTGTGTCCCGTGGTTGATAAGATAAAGTCCGAATTTGGCCCAAATCGACGTCACTATGAAAATTTCCTCTCAATCACAAAAAAGAGTAGAAAAGCAGACATTACTAGATTTGTCGTGTATATCCCCTTTTTGGGGTCAAGGCTAGCACAGCTTCGTGTGCAGAAGTACTAATGCGGTACCGGCATTTCTGCTTCCCATTCGCCCATTCCGCCGCTTTTCCAGTCAGTCTCCGTCAAAAATTCTGATAGCCCCGACAGGCTTTGTCTTCACAGTTATTCACGAACCAGAGAAACAAAGTCGTTTGCGCAATTCTCTAGATATTTCCGTTTTCCTTTTTTTTTTTTTTTCCACGCCGTGCCATTTTGTTTCTTAGGAAGAACCACATATCGAGAGTTGGCCCGTACAACCACACGGTGGGTGTTCGTAGCACCATAATTACACAGTCTTGAAGCATTCCTTATGGATGTATTGTTGTGCCGTGAAAACTCATCAAGTTCTAGGTTGCCTTTGATTGTTCGCGGCTGTTGCCGGTTGCGCGAAGGTTCCCGGTACAGTGAGACGATACACGAATGGCAATCGATCTCTGCTGTTATGTAGATGCTTCTTGATTCTATAGAACACACTAAGCCTTTTGAACCCTCCTTATTACGGGCACTTAACCCCCACTAGCATGTATAAATTCAGGGGGCCCGACAGAGTGAACTCACGCACCCCTCTCCCCAGATCGCTCTGCAATATTATACGATAAGATGTCTATTCCTGAACTCCCAGCCATCGAATGGCTTGGCTATAGCATCGATCTCTCCCGTTCTCCTACCATGGACCTACGCGCTGTAAGCCCCGTATATACGACATCACGTTGCACCGGACTTGATGTCCCCGATTTTAGGCATCGAGCTCAGTTATTAAGAGTCGTCGAATCATCAATTTCCACCCCTATGAAAACCTCCGTGAAGTCGACATCAGTACGTCTCTATTATCTCTTTAATGACTCAACACCTCCACTACCTCTACATTATAGATGGTGTGGTGTACAATGTCCCCGAGCCCGTTCGCATAACACAGGAATCAATAACTCAAGGCAGCTTTTTGAGTTACCCCGACGGCAGCGCAGCACGGAGAGCTTTCAGTTTTGATGCGGCACTTCCCGCACGTTACTTTGCCATCACGGGTCCTGACGCCGCTATCGCGCTCTCGCAGGACCGTTTGTTCATCCACCAGAACCAATACGCGTTCTACAGCTTCACCCATTCTGCCTACGTGGCACGCCTCGCGGACTATATCGATTTGCTCAACACAGACGCACTGTTACGAGGCGTGGAGGATCTACCGCCGCAGTTTAACGGCCACAACGAGGGCGTTTTGGCGGAGTATAGAAGCTTTTTTCAGCGTTTTGGTACGCATGTGATTGTGAATTCCAATTATGGAGGGCGTTTCCAGCTCGTATGTGTTCTACATTCCCTGAGGCACGCACTCATTCATGTTCATGCTGACTCTCAGAATGCGTGGGCATTGAATAACAATGAGGCCGTTAATGCCAACTTCGTCACGGATGTTAAGGCTTACTTCAACGGCATCCCTAACGGGGGAGAATACAACGAACAGGTCAAATCTGAGCCCCAGTACAAGGTCTTCCTTGAATACCTTCAGAGGATTGTGACAGCGGTGGGTGGCGATGCCCAACTCTCCTACACCCTTACAGCGGACCCGACGAATTGGGGAACATATTCAAAATGGTCTGACAGCGTATACACGTCAGTGCCGACGCATATCCGCTTTCATACGAATTCTATATGGTCGCTGATGTCCGCGTCTTCCCACAACATCCTGAAGTCTTATGCAGAGGAGCTCGATCGGGGATTCACGTGGATACTCACTCACCCAAGGGTTTTTAAGACCGCTGTCATCTTTGACATCCAAAGTGACTGTAAGACCTCTCTATCCAATTACAGAGAGGGGGGGGCACTTACTGCCTGGCCAAAACCTCAGGGGGCGAATTCAACCTCCTCACTCCAAGTGCACTGATTCTTCGGGATGATGCTCATCCGTTTCCGCCGGAGACGATCGCCAATCCCTCTCGTGTACAGTGGGGAAAAGAAAACAGCCATGATTATCAGAGGCAAACCTTGAGGCATGTGTGACCTTGCGGTATATGAGTTGACTGCGCCGTTGAGCCGTTGACCTCCTCTCAGATTCTTTGTTGTCAACGATGGAAGCCCGATCGACTTTTCGATCTCGCACGGTACTCACGGCGCTCAGCCTCGCAAGGGGAGGGCGGAAGCCTTCATCGAAGGTGTACGTGCACCATCTTGACCGCCGCATATGGTATTTTTGACTTGATTGACGGTGGGTGTACACAGGAACAGTACCTCAACGACAATATTACCGACGACGTCTGGAACACGGTGTGGTTTTTCGGCGCCCCTGTTTCGCTCACGCCAGAACCGTTCCGACTGGCAAACAGAAGCGGTGAGTACTCGTGGGATGCCATCCTCGACGGGTACTTGCACGAGATTGGGGCCAGGACGCAAGCCTGTACCGAGGGATAATATTACCCAAAGTGTATAGCACGATACGGACCATCGAATGTTATTTCGCCTGACAGACTCAGCACCGCAGCCAGGTAACGCCTCCTAGAGCCGATCAGATACACTATCATATCCGCTCGTCCAGTTCCGATTCACCCGGACCTAATCATTGGGTCCGACGGGCGTAACAAACGTCCGAGTCGTATTCATGAGTTGATGTACGAATTCATCAAACTTGACGGCGCATGAAGTTTCAGCAGTCGATAATGGCATTTGCGCTTCTACTAGCAGGATCCGGGAGATGATTCAGATTGAATCCGACGCGATATGCAATACGAGAACGGACGTGAGAGGTGACGGGAATAATAATAGGATGTTGGATAAAACGAGTATATGTGTCGAATGCGTAGCAAGACGAATAATTCTAGGAGCGGCGATCAGGGGAGTAGGCGGGAATGAACTGAGGGGCAGGAACAGAACGCACGTGTGACCCCACACTTTGGAGGGAGTGGTCTCAGCGGCTAGAACCCCTTCCCGCGAGAAGACGCTTCCCTTTGCATTGGTAGTACGTCACCTCGAATTACACAGGTTAGAAACCCAAAAGGGCATGAAAAGACGGTCAACGGACGATACCGGTTGGTGCTTCTAAATCCTCACCGGAGCCGTTCCTTTGCGAAACGTCTTGAAAGACGAGTGGTCAGGTGGACGTGCCAATGACTTCTCGCTCCCGAGGCGCACTGAATCCGCAAGGGAGTGTATTGACCAGAATTCCCATTTATACTGGAGGTACGATAGGATCTCCCACTCAATTCCACCCGGTCAGCGGTGACAGGACGGTTTGCGCCCCACCCCAAAATTTGCCGCAGGTAAAGCGGAGAAAGGTAAGCTCTTCAGTGTTCATTCTGAGATTAAGTGGAGAAGGAACAAGTCGGGATCTGGAGAGGTCCCGTAAGTACTCGCCGAGAGTGTTCAGTAACTCACAGGGAAGCGAGTTGATACGTGCCAATCAGGTGTTCAGCCGCACAGCGTGTCGGAAATGTGACCAGCACCGTTTCGTTCAGGGTGCGACTCAGATGAGACTGGAGATTGAAGGTGTACGCCGTGTTCCAGCTCCCTAGTTGCTGGAGGCGCACATCCCCCACGTAAAGAAGGTGCAAGCGTCATACTGTGATCTAGTAGTAACTTGCCAACCAGTGCCGAAGCTGAGTTTGAAGTTTTCTCAGAGCTGCTGTAATGGCTAGCCTGAATGCATAGCATTCAGCATTCCGTTATGGGTATCTAGTAGGTAAGCCAGCGTGCTTACAGCTGCCGCATCCGATTCCTCCACTCGCCTCGCTAACATTGTTGTGACTGACGAATCACCGTGACTGACGACATGTTGAAGGGCGTAGTACTAGAATGTAGTGGACGCTGGAGTTGACCTGCCCAAGTGAACAAACTACCTTACAGTACTCGGTTACAGACATGCAGCTTTATCCACCAGGGCCGAAACATCGGGCCGTCACACATGTGCATGAAGCGTAAAACAAACACATACAATTCAGCATCGATTGCCACAATGGCATCAGCCAGGGTTTGCAATACAAGCAGTCATTCTCTGTTACACCGCCAAGTTATCTTACAACTCCACGTCAACGTGATGAAATCAAATCCGAGAAAAGCTTGCGGATCGAGATCGCGCCTAGGCGTTCTGGCACGTGTCGACGTTGTCGTGGAGGTACTCTCGGAGGACCTCATTCCAAGTGTAGCGAGCCTTGGAAAGCCTGCGTTGGCCTTCGGGAATTGGGTTGATAGGCGCTTTGTTGAACCACTTCGTGCTGTTGTAATGTGTGAGGAAATTACATCCATGGAAAGAAATTCGAAGAATGCTCACTTCCATATATCATCTTCCAAGACTCGCGTGATAAGAAATGAACTGTAGAAAATGAAAAAAAAAACTCACCGGTTATGACATCGTTCGTGTAGGAAACCTGAAAAAAAAATGAGACGCTGCATGAACACACTGCTTCAGGAAGTACTTACATTCTGGAATGTGACGATTGCTTTACCCACCACACCTCCCTTTCCATAGCTTCCACGAGAAATGGAAAAGTCGATTGGAGAACCGTCGTTGATGACGAAGAACCTTCGGGCAACCAGTTAGGGACGAATTGCCACCATCTTGCCTACACACCTAAGAGTTTGACGATCGTAGTCGTGGCTGTTCTCCTTACCCCATTGCACGCGGGTGGCGGAAGCGACGGTGTTCGTAGGGGGATAAGGATTAGTTGGATCCGGAATGATTACCGCACTCGGCGTAAGTAAATTAAATCCGGCCCAGTCTGAACATGTGATCAGTGACTTTGCGAGTGCATCGAGAACCAACAAACCCGATTGGATGTCCAGAGAAACATGCGTTTTGTGAACCTCCGGGTGGGTGACGAGCCAAATAAAGGCGTCGTAAAGCGGATCTGCATAGCTCCTAAGCACGAGGCTCTCAGCGAACTTCATCAGACTCCATATTTCGGTGACTTGGAAGCTCAGCAGACCAGGTTTGTTCTCCTTGATGGTGTCGATCCATGTTCTAAAGTCCTCATACGTGCCATCAATATTGGCGAGCCTCGAACGGTCGCCGCCGCCAGAGACCGTGACGAGATATTGGAAGTACTCAGAGAAACGTGAGTACTGATCCTGTGCCTTGACCGACGCGTCGAAAATTCCACCCGAAGGAATTCCGTTAAACTTGGCTTTGACATTGGTGTTGAACATCGTATTGACTGCGGGGGTCTGGGTCGAAGCCCAAACTTTCTTTGGAAAACACGTTAGAGGAATGTTTTACAATACAGAACAACCTTACTAGGGGGTATCGAGCTCCGTAGTTGACATTGACAATGATGTGCGATCCAAAGTCACGGAAAAACTCTCGGTATCTTCTTACGGTGTTTGCATCCGATGGATTAAATGGCTTCGGTATCCCTTCAAGTCCATTGATGAGCTGTGTCTCTGCAAGAGATTCGTAATAGTCCCGGAGCCGAACGTTATACGATCCTTCCGTGTAACTGAAGAACGCAAACTGATTGTCTTCAAGGAATGACTTCTGGGCTGCGAGAGCCCCCGAAGTCGTACCCGACACAGCGAAGTACCGGAGAGGGTAGGAGGCGTCTGATCTGAACGCGCTTGCAGCTTCCGTGCCGTTTGGGAATGTGATGTATTCGCCTCGGACAATCTGATTGTCACTTGTGACCGAAACATCCCTCGGAACGCTGTAGGTTACTCCGTCTGGTGGACATACGGTGAAAACTTTGGTGACCAAGCAATCTTAACAGTAAGCAATACCCACCAATTACAACGTCACGAACATCGCTGAAGTCGATTCTAATGAGACGACGCTGGAGCAGTATATAGTCTTCAACCTTGTGGGTTATCGTCAGCGGTAATTCGATGACCACAAAAATGGGTACATACTGCCCCGATGTCGAAAGGGGTCATCTCAGAAAGATTGAGCGCATAGCCAATGCGATCGACGGCGGGGAGGTCCATGATGTGGAATCTTCACTGCTTTGATATTACAAAGAAAAGCACTGGCTGTTTTAGAGGTTTCAGCAGGTGGCTATTAAGTAATGGCCTACCGGAGCGCATACATGATGCACGACGCGGAACTCGGCGGGTTGAGTCTTCTTCCACGGCGCACATGCTGAGACGGCGATCTGCGGAATTCGAAACTCACAGCCAAGTCCGTAGCTTTTTTTACCCCTTTCTCAAGCTGAACGTGAGACCTACCATGATAGTATGAGGATCTGGACATCAACCCGTAAGGAGAGTCAGTTGGACTGGACGAAGACGCGGTGAATGGAGCTGAATCCATATTAGGAAAATAAGTTCCGTTCTGTTCACGCCACATCAGGTGTGGATGGGCGTAACGACTTGGAAGTGCGACGTGAATGAGTTCGGCCAAGTTGAGCATGGTGAGACTGATCACTAATGGGGTTGGCAGAGCACGTCGATCTAGAATTGAATGGAACTTCAACGTAAGACCTTTTGGGGCATGCTGATTTCTCCACCGTTACTCCCGTCAATCAATCTCAATCCCACCTGGCCGCGTCTTCTGGAAAAACCAGTGTTTCAGGTACTTCCCCCACACTAATCGCGAATGGAAGGAACGATATGGTTTGTCAAGCCGCCTCGTAATCGAATCCACCCGTGATCAAGGATGCCACCAAGTGGATCGTGCCGACCCGGGCATACTTTACCTGACCTCGGAATCGTGACTTAGCATCGATTTCTCTTTTGATTTTGTCGATTTCCTGTGCCACATGCCTACATCATTCAAGACTTCATCCCAGTTCCCGCCATTGGCATGGCTAGGTTATGGGTTGGACCTGACTCGCCTCGATCCATTCGACTTCAAAGCGGTAGGCACCAAGTTAATGTGTCTGCGATGTCTCCCTCACCTCACCCGTCAAGGTTGCATCAGCCAAGACCCAAGTTCGCATTATCGATACTACCAAAGACACAAGCACTCACACTGTTACCATCGGTATGAATTTCGCCTTTACAACACCCCCTTCTGAAACTAGGCTATCCAGGCGGCGTCGAGTATGAGATTCCCAGAATCGTCGCTGCTTCTGAGGACAATCGTTCTCAGGGGGGCACCAACTCGTTCACGGATGGCGCGCTGGCTGTGAGAACTTTGCAAGGCGATTCTGCTCTCGCAAACCGTCTTCTCTCTGTCACGACAAATGACAACTCGCTTTTACCCCTGAATAAGTCCTTACCGACGAGAAACCAGTTTTATTTCTTCGTCAATGATCACGATGCGTATAGTGGGAGGCTCCGTGACTTTCTTGATTTCATCAACGAAGAAGAACTTTTGACACACGTATCCGAACTGCCTCCCTTCGAATCCGAGGATCCAAAGGTGGTTCAAGCTTACATCGACTTTTTCAACACTGTCGGAAGTCACTATGTCTCTAGCACTGGTTTTGGGGCTCGGTTTCTGTTGGTTCGTACTTGGATCATATTGATGTTCTTTCTCATTGACTTGTAGAATAGGAAGTCTGGGCCTCGAACAAGTACGAGGAAGTCAACAGGAATTTCAACCGTAACGTCACTGCGAGCGTTAGAGGCTTGAATGCTGGAGGGGAATATGACCAAGCCGTATTTCGTGAACCCCAATACCATATTTTCAACCGCATTTCGCAGCGCATTGTGAGGGTCCGCGGAGGAAACCCCGGCTTGGCGGACGCTTTGATGGAGTCCCCTGAGTTCGCCACATTCCAACAGTGGACGGAATCGATTTTGGCCAATCCCGAGCTCGCCACGTTCAAGGCAGCCGAACTGTGGATCCTCCTACGTGACGCTAACGACACGACGCTTAGGGATAGCGCCCCTCACATCCGGAATGCTTTCGAATACCTTTCGTCACTCCGAAACAATGCCCCCAACGACAAACATACTTGGGTTATCTTCGAAATGGACTCCGATTGGGGTGAATTCGGGATCCTGACCCCGAGTGTGGTCATTGGGGGAGGCGACAGAGACCAAATCGGTCTTCCAGGACGACTGGCCCTGGGACCTCCAAAGCTTCATTATGGTTCGCCGAGATCCCTTCCACAGCATCTCATCATCGTGTCAGTTGTGCGATGCATATTTGACTCGATCTCTGTCGCTCACGTATCTACAGGGTCGAACTTATCAATGACGGTACACCCATCGATATCTACATCAGCTCTGGCTCTGGCTCGGCAAGTGTTAAGATCCTTGGCGTGCGTCTTATTTCGCCGCTCGCTTTACTATTTACTGACACCGCAATCCAGGAGGACTACGCGACCAGTGGTGGGACCAATTTTTTCCGTTCCGTCCCTGTCTCCCTTTGAAACTTCATTTGATATGTTCCAAATGTTTCAGAAACAAGTGTACCGGATGTTGAGCTTCTGTGATTTTGTATTATTAGTGTTTTGTGTTTCAAGTAACCGAACGTCGTTGTAATTCATACAATCATCATCTCGAATGAGAATGTCATTTTTGGCTCGTATATCAGTGTCCGTTGTTTGTCAGACAACCCCAATACTGTAAAACTCCAGTCCCACTGTTCTGGGATTGGGCGGTAGCCGAGTTAGCCGATGGTTTGGGACTGGTCTCCAGAGGGACGGTCCTGATCACACCCGATTCACAGAATGGCAGGTGAACGTTCAAGTTGCTCATCGACATCATGGCATAACAAGGGGTGAGGCCTTGAAGGGCAACACTGGCAGTTCCGCAACTACACACTGAGATCAATATATTGGCAATCTGGGGGACACGAAACGCGACCCTAGAATTACTGTAAGTAAGTTGGTATACAGGATGATCTACACTGTCGGATCTGTTTGCTACCGTAGTTGCGGACCATCACTTTTGGCGCACCAAAAATGTCGTGGGAAAAACCTTGAAGCACTCCTTAAATTTTAGCTTGTCTTCACTGGCAGTGGGCACCTCTCCAACTGGGCCGCACTCGCGTATTCCAACACCGTCTCTCCGAGGATCGGGGTCGTGTACAGCATGCTCAGGGACAGGAAAGTGGTCTCGAGCCTCCGAAGCTCTCGTTGGGGGGCTTAAACCGCTCAGAGCTGTTTAGATGAACTACCGCCGATAATAGCGGGAGGGAGTGGGACAAACCAGAACAGGGACCTGGGAGGTACGAGGTATGGTGGGCGTATCAGCGAGAAGCCAGCAGCAGGGACCTAGCAGGAGGTGTGCGACCTTTCGGGTACCCACCAGCATTTTCTCGTTCTGATGCGGGAACTAGCCGGTATGGATTCCACTCCTAGCCCGGACACCAAGGCGGCATTCGACGATGCGACACTAATTCTGCTTTCAGGATCTTCGAGTCACAGAATAATTGAACCCTCATTCGCTATTACTCGCTCATCGCCGATACTCCACTTATCGAGCCTTCCTTGAGGCTGACGGTACTGGTAAATGGTTAGCAAATTCCATCCCACGTTCAGACTACGACCACACCCAAATCATCTGGCCAGGCAGCGACTGTGCTGACTTGATGATCAGTCCATTTTGCACGAGATTACAGGTTCAGTGCAGGGTGTTACTCATTATGGTATATGTTCAAGATAGTTTCCTCCTGAGTCGGCGGTACAACAGCGTTCTAAAGCTCCCGACCAGCCGAAAAAAGCTTGAACGCTGGCTCAACTGATTCCTACCCCAAAGGCGAACGCCAAAAAAAACACCCAGTAAAAATCTGGGGAAAGGCTTACGTTTGTTTGATTTTACCACTGGTGGCACGTGAGTATTCTTCTGGCCGTTCTAGCTCACTCGCTGCCTACAGTCGATATAATTGGGAACTCCACACCATCAACGTTTCAGTACCCGTATCACCATTCGTTTCCCGTTTCTCGAATTTCTGACCATCTGTTTTAACAACCATTAATGGGTTGCGCTTACCAACTATGATTAGGATAAGATACCACGGGTCGTACGCGAGCACTGCCAATAGGATACGAAACTCGGAAGAATACACTCGGGGCCGATCGGCGCAGTTGATCACGTTGAGAAGCCCACTGTTTTAAGTCTTCGTTGAGGTATCCCACAACCCATAACCTAGAACACTGGCACACACCCCCACTTTAACACAAGTTCATTCCCGTCCATTCCTTCAATTTCCGCTCCCCATGGCTACTGGATTACGTCTGTTTGGCGTGAGAAACTTTGGAATTTGAGGAGCTCACTTCGTTGAAATTCACAGCGACGTCCCGCAACTTGTGACCAGATTGCTGTTTCGCATTTCGACGCAGTTCATTCCCGCCTATTCCCTCGATCGCCGCTCCTCATGACTGATGGCTTTCGGAGTATCTTCTGGCATGCATGCGATGCGCAGATTGGACGGGCAGCGCTCACTCAGATGTGACAGCTGATGTTGGGGACCTTTTGTCTTCCTGGGCGTAGAGGGCAATCCCACCCCACTGATGGCGTGATTGATTCCTACGGAGTAAACCGGGTACGTCTATGTCGAGATGGCATCTTACTGCCTATAAGAGGAGGGGATCTTGGCCCCTCACCAGGTCGTTGTTCTGCCACACGAACTCTCTTCACTGCAGTCTACGGAATGTCTGTAACCAAAGTATCCGAATTCAGAGAATTTCCGGCGGTGGATGTCCTGGGCTATAGCTTGGACTTCACTACGGCAAGTCCAGTGGACGTTAAAGCGGTTGGTGCCCAAAGTTGTCTGGTTATGAAGATTCACGCCGATCATGGCTCGTCTTGAAGGTCCTCGCGTCTGTCAAGAGAGCCCGCAGAGTTATCCAGTTCAGACCTGATGAAAACACAAGAAAACTTGAAGTGGGCAAGTGTCTGCAGCGAATTTCGAACCTTGTCTTCCACCGTTAACATGGCTTCACAGAGGGGGTCATCTATGATGTGCCGGATGTTATCGGCGTCACCAACTTCAACAGCAGCGACGGAAACTATGTAACATACAAGACCGGTACAGAAGCGGCTACTTCGTTGAAAGTGGACGCGTCCCTTTCGGTTCGCTACCTTGCCGTGGCCGCAAGCGCTTCTGCTTCCTATGCTATCGACAAGAGTTACAGGAGAGAAGACCAGTTCGCAATGTACAGTTTCAATGCTGACACTTTTCTCGCTTCGCTGAGAGATTACGCCGACTTGCTCGCCGAGACTGCACTGTTAAATAGGCTTGAAGGAATGAAACCCATCGGAAACGGCAGCGACCCGGTTATTGTCCAAGACTGGAAGGACTTCTTTGCGTCTTGGGGTTCCCATGTTATTATCAATTCTGCATTTGGCGCGAGATTTCAATTCGTAAGCTGACGAATCTATCCCTCATGCTGCACCGTGTTGACCTTTCACGACCACCAGAGCGTGTGGGCGTCTAGCTCTGACAGCTCTGTCAATGAGCGATTCTCCACGAGTGTCATGGCTTCATTCAACGGTATCGGTGCGGGTGGCCAGTTTGATGCCTCCGTGATGACAGAATCTCAATACAAGACGTTCTCTGAGTTCATGCAGAGAACGGTGTCTGTCGTGGGTGGTGACCCGGAAATCAACAAGAGGCTCACCGCGGATCCTGGACATAATGATGTTTTCGTAGAGTGGGCTGGTAGCGTTGCTCGAAACTCCTCTATCTCAACCCTGAACGTTGTCGAGCTATGGATCCTCATGAAGGAAGCGGCTAAGAAAGAGACCAGAGAGTTCGCTGCAACGGTCTTCGACGCGTACAACTATATCGTGCAACACCCTCAGCCGTACAAGACGTCTATCATCTTCGACATCCAAAGCGACTGTAAGTTTGACTATCGCTTGCAACAGCGTATTTACTTACCTGATGCACCAGGGGCCGAGTTCAACCTCTTGTCTCCCGACGCTGTCATCATACCAGATAACAGTCATCCGTTCCCGCCAAAGACCGTAGCATCGAACACCCGTGTTCAGTGGGGAAGGGAGCATAGTCACGACTACGAAAGAAAGACACTCAGGTAAACTTGTTTCCGTGAGGCGGTGATCACGGCGTTGATCTTGCTCTAGATTTAACGTCGTCAACGATGGCTCGCCCGTTAATTTCTCCATCTCTAAAGGAAGCAACGGTCCCAGTGTTGGGAAAGGGAGAGCAGAAGCTATCATAGAGCAGGTAAGCCCCCTATTGCGTAACAATCGATTCGAGTTGTTCATGGCAATCCCTAGTTTAACTACCTGAACGACCAAATCACTGGTACGGATCCCTCCACGCGGCAACTGCCATGCATGGTTCTAATTTTTCTACTTCAAAAGATAACAAGTGGAACACTATGTGGTTCTTCCAGAAACCAGTGTCCAGTGCCCCTATGACCACCAAGATGGATCTGAGTCGCACAGAACATAGCTGGGATAGTGTCCTCAAGGGATATTTGGAAGAGATCGACGCCATCGATTGGTTGTGATCTGCTTGCTACTGCGTCTCCAGAAGTGCATTTGAACAACAGTCTTGTCGTTGTACGAGTAAGTCATGAATTTGTCGTGTCGTCGTCGTTGTATTTCTGCGTGTTGTTGCAATGGAAACCTTTGCTTGTCACGTAACTTACCGCCCGATCGAAAGCATGGGTGAACCGTGAAAGTGCCTGACGGCCCATGGGCAAAGGAGGTAAGTTACTTGAAATTCCACACGTGCCGGTCGTCGTGGGCGTGTACAAAGAGGTCGCAAAGGCCCCAGAGGTTGTTGGCTGCGGTACTGGGGTCGTGGTCGTAGTGGGTGTCGGAAGTGGGGAACCAGAGGCTGGCCAAATGTTTCTACGAGTAGCACTGAGCAGTGATCCATGAAGAACCTGGCACGTCAGGCTCCAACCTCCGCGAGCTCCATTGACAATATATAGGCGCTTGATGCACAAGGCATCGAGACCGTCGAGAACCAGGAAGAAAACGTGCTCAGTCGCAAGTAACCTCGCATGAAACGAGGTCGATAACTATGCTATTACAGAATGTATTCAAGGGCAAACTCGCCAGTCGGCCATCCCCTGGAAATTCGGAACCCTTAGCCTTCCAGACGTGCGTGGATACAGACACATCGCCGGAGTCAGTTTCCCGATCGCGAGCTATCTTTGAGTCTTTGACGTATGTTACATGGTAGGCTTTGAACGATAGGCAAATGGTTCAAATGGCATTTCGAGCTCAGCACATCCACTGTCTTGCAGCACGAGGGTGTATGTCAAGTAGTGAAGCTGTAAATATGAATATGACACCTTACTTAAAGTATGGTATTCAAGTTCGTGTGTCCAAGTAGTGATAGCAGTATATAACGATACGTAAGGTGGTGAGTCAAGGATAGAATGCCCAAAGGTTGGCGAATCGTACTAGTAGGGTGAGACATATCAACAAATGGTAGACATCCAAAGATTCAGAAATCCTCGTCCAGGGAACTACCATATCACATAAATCAGCCGCTCACAAGAGGACGCCAGGGGGAAAAAAATCACTCACAAGGTTCTGTGAGAAGCTCCTCCTGCCGCTGGGTTGATATGATTAACGTTGGCTTTGGCATAGTCCGACATCCGTTTCTCGAAAAAGTTGGTCTTTCCTTGTAGCGATATCATGTCCATAAAGTCAAAGGGATTCTCGGTATTGTACACCTTGATGTTGCCGAGGGATACCAACAGGCGATCAGCAACGAACTCGATGTATTGACACATGAGCTGAGCGTTCATGCCAATTAAAGCCACTGGCAGAGCGTCTTGGAACGATGGTGAGCGCACACGACTCGAACGAGCATCGCGAGGACATACCAGTCAGGAACTCTTGTTCGATCTTGACGGCCTCCTTTATAATGCGCTCGATGACGTTAGGGTGCGGCCGACGCCGCAAATGGCTGAACAACAGGCAAGCAAAGTCGGTATGCATTCCCTCATCGCGACTTATGAGCTCATTGGAGAAGGTGAGACCTGGCATGAGACCACGTTTCTTCAACCAGAAAATGGATGCAAAGGAACCGGAGAAGAAAATCCCCTCAACGGCAGCAAAGGCAACGAGACGCTCGGAAAACGTGGAGCATCGGTCGGAGATCCACCGGAGAGCCCAATCGGCCTTGTGCTTGATACATGGGATGGTCTCCATAGCGTCAAAAAGGTACTCGCGCTCGGCCGGATCTTTGATGTACGTATCAATGAGGAGAGAATATGTCTCGGAGTGGATGTTCTCCATCATGATTTGGAAGCCATAGAAGAAACGTGCTTCTGCGACTTGAACTTCGTTTGAGAAACGCTCGACCAGGTTTTCATTCACAATGCCGTCTGAGGCAGCAAAGAAGGCAAGAATATGAGAGATAAAATGACGTTCGTTATCGTTAAGACGATTGTTCCAGTCACGGATGTCATCCGAAAGGTCTATCTCCTCGGCGGTCCAAAAGCACGCTTCCGCCTTCTTGTACATTTGCCATATCTGAGTGCATGGTCAATCACGATAGATGTAACCAGGTGGCGTACATACTTCGTGGTATTCTATGGGAAAGAGCACGAATCGACGCTTGGACGGTTTCAACAGGGGCTCTTCGCCTACAAAATTAACGCATGAGCATCGACAAAGTGCTCCAAGCCAGTACACGTACATTCAGGGAGATCCACCTCGCCGACAAACCTGTTACGAAGATTGTGACCTCCTTCTGTTCCAGATTCAGGGAATGATGAATGCATGTTGGAGTCATCGATAATTATATGGCTGGTGTCACAATCTGGCGTGGTGGGGCCTAGCGACAAGGTCGCGATAGCCTTTATGATCTGACGAAAGCGTAAGGGTGAAGATCCTGTTGTTCGTAAATCATTACCTGCCTGCTTGTTGGACACAAAACTAGAGGAGCATGTCATTAATGAGATGGAAAGAAGGGGACGTGGGTTAGTAATGACAAAGTTATAATTAATGACTCGGGGGGACGCGGAGCCAGTGTTAGGGGTCTGGGCTACACTACCCTGCCACTTGGCCATGTGCATTCCACGAGTGCAGTGATATGGGAGAATCACACCACTCGCTTGGTGGCCACGCAGGATTTCAACATGACTGCTGGCTGGGTCGTCAAACCCGCTGTGGACGAGCGTGGCTACTTTGTTCCTATGGCCATTACCGGCTCGGACGACACCTCCGAGTCCTTCCCGTCTGGACCTGCTCCTACAGTTACCTGTCACACACTGAGCAGACTTGCGCCGAACACTGTTTCCATCTGTGCCGGAACCGTCTTTTCCCCCGAAAAAATGAATCAGGACGTCGTCGAGTCTTTCAACGCTACACGCACGGCATCCCCAGATAAATTACCTTGCTCAATATCAAACTCCATTGCTCCTCCAGCTTTCAGTGCCTCCTTCAAGTCCTTCTGATCTGGTGATGTGAAGGCAGGTACTCTTTTGGGGGATGGAGACCGAGGAGAGATGAGGCCTGGGTAAAGGCCGACAAGCTGTGCAGACACTTACAGGGCTTTTAAATCTGCAAAGGGCTGTACATGGCACTTGAGCTGGTATCATGTTCAGATGGTCACTGTTCACCCAAAATCACCTGCATGCAATGAGCCAGCAAAAACGCTCCAATCAAAACAAGCCAACTCATAAGTGCTACTCAGTGTTCATCTTAAGTTTGGTAGTGTCGAGTCCTTGCTGACCGAAGTGCTCCTGGTGCTAGCCCCACTAGAGCTCATTGAGCCCCATATCTTACTGTTACAGACCATATTATTTCTACTATTTTTCCTAGCTTTCTACAATGACTTTCACATTTAGCCCCTATTTATAACACCTACAGTGGCTCAAAAAAATGTCCCAATATTTGGCTATTTTGCAAAGACTTGACATATGCAGGAGAACCAAAAAGTGTTAGCTCTAACCCTTGCTGAGTCATTGATAGCCCTAATCCTTGCCCTGAAGATGAGCCCTTAGTCATGAGCCCACCCTGTAGTTTTAATGCAGACAATCAATTGTAATAACAATTGAGAGTGTTGTGCACAACAAATTATAACAAGAAGTCTGCATTAGTCGTGCAAGACTTGTGCACGACATGCAGATCCCCTTTAACAGAGCCTCAGTCTTTCAAATCCATACTTCACAGATCTCCTGCTCCCTTCTTTGGATCGGTTCTTGCTTCTCTGCCACACGGGCTCTCACGGTGATGGCTTTTGTCGTTTGTACCTTTCTCTTTCTGCTCGCTGAAATAATGTTGACCTTTCTGTTAGGTACCATCAATTGATCTTCCCGAAGCTGGTCTGATGTAGCTATAGCCTACTAATTTTGTACTCGTCCACCCCCTCCAGGTCAGCCTATTTTTCTGGTTCCTTGCACCCCCTCCGTTGTTTCCCGTTGTTCCTTTACCAACCCCACTGGCACCTTACCTCCCCTCAATGAATCAATAAAATCTCTCCCCGAAGCCAGTCTAATGCATCCATGGCCGGCATTCATCCACTCCCTCTGGGGTTCAGCGGCTTTTTTTCTGGCCCTGATGCTCCCTCCATTGTCCTGCCATCACTCCTCTGTACCCTCCCTTACCTCTACTACTCATTGGATTGAAGCAGAATGATTGGTACGTCTGTAGCATACTATATGATCTCATTGTTACTGTTTCGCTACCTAATTATCCCTCCCGTTCATGCTCTTTCTGCTCTGTCTCGGGTTCTCATTCAAGTTTGTTGTCCTTACTTATTGTATCTTAGCATAGTTAGCAAATGAAATGGGACTTGGACTTATTGAAAATTTGATGTTGTGGGTCAGAACCTTGTGCTTCACTCGCATAACGGTACATCTTGCATCATGTACTACATGCTTACAGTGCATGTTGCATTATGCATTGTACCCTCAGTGTGTCTTGCATCATGCGTCACTCTTACAGTCGTATCTTGCATTATGCAATGCAACATCCTTACAATAGGTGTTGCATTACACATTGCACTGTGATAGTGTCTTGCATTACTGTTATGATGACAAAAATGTCCATTTAATTCACAATACTAAACACAGTACATCAATAAGTGTCTACTAGCCACGCTGACCCTGCTTTGAATTTGATTTGCAACAGTATTGCGAGTGGATGGAACCACTGAATGGCCAGACCTGCGAGGAGAGAGGGCAGTGTTGGTGACAGATGCAGACTGTGCTTGAGTTTGCTTGCCCCCCCTTTTTTTTGGTGGAGAGCGCTGCGCCACAGATAAGTTTACGGCTGTGGTCGGAGCAGGGGTGGGAGTCACAGCCAGAGTAGGAATTTGAACAGGAGGGGGAGTAAGAGTCAGAGCAGACATAAGAGTTGGAGGAGGTGCAGACGTTGGAACAGGCACAGCAGTTGGAGCAGGCATAGGGGTTGGGGCAGGTATGGGTACAGGAGTTGGGGTGTGTGCACGCGCCAGCACAGGAGTCACAGATGGTGTGGGTGTGGGAGTCGGTATGGGAGCAGGTGTCGGTGTTGGAATGGATTCCGGAGCAGAGGGCAGAAGGGAGGGAGCGGTTGCAAGATCAGGCAGGCAGGAGTGTAAGAAATCAGTCCTCCTCATGAATGAAGTGGGTGGATCCACCATCAGGTTGTCACCAAAGAAACTGACGGTAGAGTTGGCCTTGACGATTGGAGTGGACTGCACAGGTACGGTCAGAAAGAAGCACTAAGGATTACCTAATGTAAAATAATTACCTGCAACATATGAAAGGCTGATATGGCTGGGTTTACAGAACTGGATGCGCGGTGACTGGCATGAGGAACCAGGCCTGGTGTATCTATGTGAACGGACATGGTGCTTGCATAATCAGACCACAGGGAAAGTGATGATCGCTGAGAACTTCCAGAATTGCTATAAGTGGCAGGAATGTCAAAGTCGGGTGGGCTGTTCAATTCATCGAGGAAAGAATATCCTGAGGGAAGGGGGGGCATCAACATTGAAGTTGCTGTAAACGAAGTGCTCAAAGATGATGATGCAGGCAGTAGGTACATGCCATGAGGAGGGATGTCAGGGGAGGGAGGGAGACTGTCCATAGCATCAAAGGACCACTGGGAGAACATTGAAGCATCAGAACTAACGGAGATAGTGTCCTCTTCATGTTCCAGTCCGTGCATCGATACATCACTTTCCGAGAAATACCCATCAATAGGCTGAGCCGCAGTCGACTGGTTAGCAGATCCAATACTCGGTTGGAGGGGTTGAGAAATGGAGTGGTCAGATGATTTGTCTGCATTGGAAGGGCATTGCAAAGCGACCACGGAGTCAGCTATGTAATATAAATGTTAGGAGGAAAGACAGGATGGGAGAACCCAAACTTACCATGAACATGACGAACGAATGTGTCAAATGGCTTCATGATTTGCTCGCTGAAGGTATTGTGTGCCTGCATGAAACTCATTCCTAACGGAGTCTCACCAACGTGGATGCTAACAGAAATGAGATATCATAGTAGATCCAGCGCTGCAGAGGCTTACCTGAGAGTCTTGATCTTGCCGCCCTTAGAGTAATCTGGACCACCAGCGAGAATAGTGAATGCCCAGCCAGTTTCATCTTTAAAGTGATCAAAGAGTTTCACAAGCATCGCGGGAAGATCCTTGACAGCCCTGACATTTGCACAAAGTTAGCCTGTACATGAGATGGTGCATCAATGAATGTACTTACTGCGTCCTGAGGCTTGAGTCAGGAAGACTAGCTGTCACCGTATGCATAGGCGTATCTGCAGCCACTGAACTTGAATGGGCTCTGGCCCTTGCGTCCTCAAGTCACGCTTTCTCCTCAAGCACCTTGTGTCGCCGCTGCTCATCCTTGGCTGACTCATCCCAAGCTTCTTTCATCAACCTGTGATGAACACCCATGCGCTCCTTCCTTGAGCTAGTACTCAGGCCTAGTCTCGCACATTCCTCGTCGTACTTTGGTTTGATTTCGTCCTCATAGTACAACTTTGAATAGACTTGTACCTCACTTAAGCTGCGCGTCCGCTTCTCAGAATCCTTTATGAGCTGGTTCATGGACTTGAATGGGTCCACGACAGATGTGCTCCGCTTGTCACACCATGTGTTGGATTTCCACCTCATCGCATTGAGAAGTTGCTGGGAGGATCAAAATGCAATTAATGATAGAGTAATAAGTCGTAATGCAAAACTCGCCTTTTGGCGCTTTTCAATTTGGTGCGCAAGATGTTCACGTTGAATAGGTGTCAAAGACTCAGGCGTCGTGCCCAGAGGAAAACCACATTCCTTTGACTGGATCTCTGGCCATTTTCGGAACCACGCTTCAAAGAAAATGGGCTTGAATTCCATGTAATCATGGTTAAGTAAACATTTGACATAGTGTTGCTCGTAGTACTCCTGAAGCCATTTCTTCTGCTCGTCAATGGCCCAGTCATGTCCGCCCATCTGTGGACGTTAGTGTATGGTCCACAATCAGAATAAAACTATGAACCTCTGATAAAGAACGAGTACTGTGTGTGGGTAGAAAAGAGCTTTAGCGAGACAATATTGAGGAACGGGCATGGCAAATGGTAGTACTCAAACTTACGCTCTGTTAAACTTGTTGGCACAAGTGGGAGGTAGCCGGTTGTGAGGGTTTGGTGGGTGACACGCGCGCAACAAGATAGAGGATGGAAACGGAAGGGGGAAGGATCCAGTCCTCATTCTTAAGGTAAAATTGTTAAAACAATGAATTTTACATTAATGATTCGCAAATTTGAGAACTTCGGTGGTAAGATACGAAGCGTATAATCTACCTCACCAACAGATCATCCAAATGTTGAAAGATGCCATTATTATAGCTGATATCAGCTTCCTTCTGATAAAGCAAACCTTTGTTTTCGTACAACGTGTCTAAGACTTCTTCCATGTTAGCCATGAGTATGTCCTTGAGCATAGAGATTGCCCTAGCAATGTGGCTGGCCACTTTCCGCACAGAGGTCAGCAGAGGCCCAGCACCCGTGTGCTGCAGAATGTTGCTCTCAATCTCCCTGGCCGACTTTTGGACATCAGCAGCTCGGAGAATGAGTTGTTCAATGTCATTGTCAAGGGTTCCTCCATCAGCAGGAGTCGAGAGCCAACCGTCCAAGAGGGACTTCAATGAGCCAGATATAAGGCTCAGAAGCTCCCCCTCAACTATGCACAATTCATCCTTGCTGAAAGAGTAGTTAGATATGACGATCACAACACATAATAGGTCACAATGTACAGTCTGTATGGTTTTGAACCAGCCTGTGCATGCCTGGCCTTGTACTTGAGCTTCATTTTCCAGGAGATCGCTGCCCAGTTGCTGTATGTCAAGTAAGCGCTCTGGATCTGGAAGAGAATTAAAGACAGAACTTACCACTCATAGTATCTTTTTCGAGCAGCATGGGCAGCTGTGACACGTTCTTGTGTACTATGGTAAAGAGTAGGACATCCCATATGAAGAGCCTGAGGTTGCAGGTTGACTGTTGCTGCTGTGCAAGCAGATGGTGACACGTGACAACCAATTGGTGGCAATTCAGCAGATCACATGACCAATCTGAAATCTAATCATCATCTGATCTGATTGATTCGACGCACATTTATGGCCGAGTTATAGAATATTTATAGGATATTTTGACAGACAAGCACTCAGATAGGGCACAATCACCATCTAAATGATAGATATCTGACGTATAACTACATTCTGCACACACTCTGTAGCTTTTTGTTGGTGTATCTTGTGATTGCCGACTATAGTTCATGAAAAGCATGTGAGAGTGATGCAGTACTATGTGATTGAATCCATTTTCACTTGTAGCAACCTAAGATACACTGTTTACGTATCTCAAAGCTGTAGATTTTGCGTCTCACTTAGCAAACATGTCAAGAAGGTTCAGCTCACATTTCACAACAACATAATGATCTCTTGTACAAAGCACTTCATATGGACAAGTTACTGTGCTAATTTTTCAACCTTTCCATCCTCAAGAACTTTCTTGAAAAGATGGACTCTGCTCTCCACAGATGGAACCCTACGCTGAATGGAGCCACTAACTTTAATGGTGAGCGGGCCCACAATTTTCCTGTATGACGAGGCGTTAGGCAAAGGTATTGAGTGCCAGGAACTACTCACCAGCCCGAGAAGATGCCTACACAGAGCCCCTTAGTTACCATATAGAAAGGCGGGGCTGTAGAGGGTGGCAGAATGCAGTAGTAGTATCCGCGATAAAGCCGGTACCAATCCTGAGGAGCAGGACGGGGTTGGGGAGGGACCAAGACTAAGGAGCAGAGTGGACCAGTGAGAATGGCCACGCCAGGGCCAGGTAAGTTGAAGCAGGGAAAAGTAGGAGTGACATTGGAGGGAAGTCCATCTTCAGAGTCGCTCTCGCTAGTGGATTGACTATCAACCAACGTGAGACTCGGAGGCGGAGCCACTTCCAAATCCGAGTCAGCAGGTGTGGCTTGGTTGGGATCGGTGGATGACTCAGTTTGAACTGGCGTAGAGTCATCAATGAACAAAATAAGGGTATTATTGGATATCTGAATGCTGGTGAAGTGAGTAACCAGTTCAGCTGCATGCAACTAATTAGTCCTAAATCAGAAAGTCGAGGGTACCTGCTTACCAACATCAAGATGAGACTCCTGCGACATTGGAGCAGTGCTCTCAGAGGAAGAGCCTGTTCCACTGGGCAAGGTTGCATTCTGGGCCATGCTGAACTGGATGGGTTCATGACTGAAGTTTGGCTTGAAGACTCGATGCCGCTCCATTCTCTCCACTACTTGCAATTTATCCGACTCACACAGGTCCTCGTGACCTCAATAGTGTTGGCGACGGTGATGGAGTGTAGTGGTGTGGTCCTTATTCAGGACTGATTTCTTGCAGAGATCCACAGAATAGTTCCAGTAACCCGAATTTGGGTTGTACTCATCCTCTCTCATATTAATATGAAAGAGGCCAGCCACTGTGATCTAGCATACACCCAAAGATGCCCAAGTCTCGTTCCAAAAACCAACACCGCCGTGCCAGCACTGAGGGGAAAGACATTCCAAGTGTCTGGTTGCCCAATCCCAGTGGTTCAAGTAAAGTCTAACATGTTCGTTCGTGTCATGTTGCTAATGCAGTATGTACTTATCCTGCAGTCATCTATGTCGCTGGCAGTCCTCCTGCTCCATCAGCATCTGTTCCCTCACGTAAACGCAAGCGGGGTGTGGATTCTTTGCCTCACCTCTCCAACATGTCTCATCTAAAAGGCACTGGTGATGACAATGCAGCACAGTCCTCTTGTTCAAATGCCACCGATGAGGACAAACTTACCCAGTTCTTTACTGCCGCTTTTAAACTTCTTGCAGACAGCATCTGGCACCTGCCGGACTCTGAGGACAAGAGGAAGATTTCCAATATCCTCCGTAGCTTTTCTGAAGTTTTACCTGAGGTAAGTGATGTTATCAGATCAGTGAGCTCGCTGAGATAATTGTACATAGTGTGAGGCAGCGCCTGCCAACTTGGACCATGACAAAGATGGAAATGCTGTTCCATGAGCTGACATCGTACGTTCACTTACATTCACATAGAAGCACTCCTAACCCTTTTGACTTCTTCAGGCATCCTCGAGGCGACATGCATGGAGTCTAGATATTATAATGCTTTTGCCTACTTAAAGTACATGCGCCTGCTTGTTTGTATCCCTCACTCCAAGTGTTCTGTATCTCGAATATCCCGCTTGTTTCTCCCCTTGCTATGGCTAGATCCAAACATCGCACAAAATCCAAAGTCAATGTTTACACTGACGATGATGGTTCCCACGGAACCGAGCCGACTTCATCGCACATCCCTCACATTAGCTATCATGCTCAACACGGCTCAGTTACGGTGTCTCATCAATTTATCAAGACGACCTCGGAGGGGTTATCCAACTGCGAAGCCTTTCCCTTGGAAGCAATGTGGCCGCCAGATGATTCACACACACTCCAATCGGCAGAGATCTTAAGTGAAGCAGACCCACGGACTACCAACATGACATCTGAGCCGTTGAAGCGCCAAGCATACGCCAGTGTGAGTCTATCACACCCATTGCTAGACCAATTAATCATTATGCTTGCAGGACCGACCACTTCTCACATGGATTCCCCATCGTGTGACATTCTTAGACGAGCTTATCCACCACGAAGGGCGGTGTGGTTCACTTAGGAATGTGTGTGTTTGTTGTCAGAAGCATGACGGGGTTTATCGCTGTGAGGATTGCTTCTCAAATGAGTTGCACTGTCGTGAATGCATTGTCGAACTGCACATGCCAGCACCGTTCCATCATGTCAAGGTTTGTATAAGATGTCAGTCTAATAATATCCAACTAACAACTCTACAATAGCAATGGAACGGCGCATTCTTCATGTGAATCTCACTGAAGTCACTTGGACTCTGTATCCAGTTAGGCCACCCAGCAAGGCAATCTTGCATTAGACCAGTCCCTACCAGCGCAAATGACGACTTCTTTGTTATTGATACTAATGGTGTTCACGAGATTGGTCTGGACTTCTGTGGATGTGAAATCACCCAATCCCGGATGAAGCAGTTACTTCGAGCACATTTGTATCCAGCAACTGTCCATGATTCCCGTACCGCGGCTACCTTCCAGGTTTTACAGCAATTCCATATCCTCTCATTCGAGTCCAAGACATCTGCATATGAGTTTTACTCAGCTCTTGCACGACTCAGCAACAACACAGGTAATCAGAAGCCTCGGGTGCGTGGCAAGGCTAATGCAAGACAATCCGTTACATACTTATTTTTAACAGGACTGCTACGAGGAGTTTGTGCGTATGATCTGCGAGTGGTGCAACCTTAAATTGCTCAAGCGTTCAGGACGTGCCCGTGATCCGGTAGGACTCGATGGAACGGCACCTGGTCAGTGCGCAGTTCTCTGTCCGGCATGCCCCCAACCAGGAAAGAACATTCCCATTGACTTCATGAAGGCCCCATCGATGCAAAGGCATGTAATCTCACTTCTGTTGGTGGATCTAGTCACGAATGATAACCTGTTTCAGCTAGATATATACAATATTCGTAGGCATTGATGCAAACTTCCGACTAAAGCACCACAATGTTTCTGCTGATGCCATGGACCCCAGCTTGAATGGCGGCTCAGCATACTTTGTAGAGGAGAATGCATTCAAAACATATCTGTTGCTCCGTGCAGCTGACCCACAGGAGGTATTTTTTTTCTATTTGGATCTCAGGCAAGGTATCACTCACTCCCGAATGAAGAAGAGTACATGCTCTGGACATACTGCCATGAATCTGGTCAATTCAAAGAAGTCGCATGGACTCGCAGCCACAGGAATAGGGACAGTAGACTGCGCACGTCATAATATGAAGCTTCCCACCACTGTCGGGGATTTATAGAAGGGTGAAAAGTAAGTTCTTGTCCATCGTGACCATTGTTACCATGGTATTCTAACTTTAATGGCATCATAGGTACATTAATATGGACTACTTGTTCTTCTCCGCCATCAGACATTTCCCGTCACTCCCATGTGTCTTTGCATCATACAATATTGCATGTCAGTGGAGCAAACAGTTGTGGGAAAGAATGGAAACACTTCCACTGACTCTTTGGTTTGACCGTGAAGCTGGACATGTCGACTTTGCTGTGCCAAAGTTCCATCTGCCTGCCCACAAAGAAGCTTGTCAGTTGAATTACTCATTTAACCTGATACCTTGGATTGGACGTACGAATGGCGAGGCACCGGAGCGTGGGTGGGCAAATATAAATCCGGTGGTGTCAAGCACTAAGGAAATGGGTCCAGGTTCTCGAAGAGACACATTAGATGACTTTTTCGGAGATTGGAATTGGAAGAAGACCATTAGTTGGAGTAAGTCGTCTTGCATCACACTTGATTCAGAAAGGCTAATGAGTTGTGTTGTGCAAGATGATGCATTACTCGCTAAGATGAAAGAAGTAGTGATGCAAAAGCACCAGCAACATGCAGCGCTACAAGAACTAGAGGCTGCATTATCTCCTGGGAGAGTATCCCAGTGGACAGCTGAGGTCGAAGCTTGGGAGGCAAATCAGGAAGTATTGAATCCATATCGCCGCAAACAAGAAGGTGTGCCATCACACTGTTTCCATACATGTTTTCTGAGGTTCTTCGTAGTGGTTACACAGGCTAAGATCTGCCTTGAACTCGCCAAAGAGGAGGCAAGACTACTGCAAGAAGGTGATGATGTATCACTTGACTCCGAAGTGTCACCGAGCATCTTGATCAGTATAGGAATGGATCTTGAAGACCAACAGTATGTAAATATCATCAGGGGCTCAATAGCATGCGTTGTTGACAACCCTTAGGCGACGTTTGTCTGCGGAGGTGTCCTCGCTAGCCTCTGACGCCACAGACGAACAGCAATTGAAAGTACAGACCCGGATAAATGTATTGCAGTGCAAGATTGAGAGTTGGGCCTCTTATCAGATACTGTACATGCCATTGGTTGCACGTCGACGTGCATCCGACATCAGCAACCTCGACCCATCTCAGGAAGCCCACCCCCACACATTCAGCCTCCTCCTTCCGTCCCAGTGCCCCCCGTCATTCAGCGCCCATCATCTGAAAGAGTATGAGTGGAAGCTACAGTATGCACAAGGATTGGATGCACTGGAGGAAATCCGACAGAATCTCCGCCTCCATTCTCACCTCTTGCAGTTCAAGCAAGTGAATATCCGGGGCCAGGTCGCCAATACACGTGTGCAGAACACGTTGAATACCGTGAAAGATAGGATTAAATCTAGTGTTAGCAAGTATCATGCTGCACATGCAGCACTGATTTCTTTAAGCCCTGCACTTGAGAAGACTGGATGGGATGCAGTCATTCGTGAATTGCAGGATGATGATGTTCGTGGACTGACTGTAGGGCTCGACAGACAGACGGAAGGGCGACGCATGCTTTCTTGGATCTGGCAGACACTGGGAGTGTCGGAGAATCAAGACGAAGACCTACAAGACGGTAAGCACCCCACTATAGAGTGAACACGAAGAACTTAATGTTCCTGTAGCATTGCGTGTGGAATGGTGCAAAGCACAAGCGAGAAATCTTTGATGGGCCAAAGAAGTCACCTTGCTCCTGGAAGAAATGCGCCGTGTCAAAGCATTTTTTGACTGGAAAGCGCAGTGGTGGCGAGAACAGTTGAGTCATCATCAAGTTCAGGACGCTAGTATGCAAGATGGTTTTGCAGCATATTGCAGTCGACAAGCCACACTTTTTGCTGATATGAAGGCTTTGTGTGAAAAGAAGTGGGAAGGTGTGCCTAGCCTGGTTCTTGCGACACAGTAGTAGGTTTAGGACTCGGAGTGTCTGGATGAGGCTAGAACCATTCCACCGACTTGTACATAATCTGCGACTGTGCTTATTTATGGAGAATGTACCTTTCACTCGCGTGGTATATCTTAGATCTGGACAACGTCTCTGGGTTTACTGATCTTGATCTCTGAGTGTTTACTAAAGGCGGAATAGATGATCAAGGGCAAATGAGACACTGTCGTGCAAGGATCATCCGTCCTTGATTCAGCCATTATAACTAAGAGGTCGTTGTTGCACAATTTAAAAGCAATTAGTTGTGCACGACAAGAAAACTTGCTATTGTAGTCTGTACTGCACAACTTCTACAGGTACGGGTGTAGTCATGTGATTTGGTTGTCATGGCACTGAGATATAGCCATCTTAAAATGATATGTTATTGGGACATTTATTTGACCATGATATTATCAACTATCATTTAGTAAATAACATAAGGTTCTGATGGATGCTGTGTGTCAACCCTGTCTGATTATGTCACTTACATAATTCCAAATGATATAAAGAGCAGAGATACCATCCAGCTAACCCTACTTCATCATAAAATCTATTTCCTCCTCTACTAGAGCCAATATTCTTTTTCTCTCTGAATCTGGCCTTTCTACTAGGCAAATATCCTCCCAAACTGGTCTGGGGAAGTCTACTGTGGCCAGGGTCATCAAAGAGATCTACCCAGGCAAGGAAAACACCAAATTAGGATGTCCTTCCAAATTTTCTCCTACTGATAAAAGGAGAATTGTCTCTAGTATCACCTCTGGCAAAGTTGAAAATGCTGTCCAGGCCACCCATCTCATCAATTCTGCTCTTTCCTCTCCTGTCTCTACTCAAACTGTTAGGAATGTTCTCAAGTCTACATCTCTCAAGGCTGTAGTCAAGAAAAAAAAGCCACTCTTGTCTGTGAAGCATAGGCAACATAGGCTAGTCTTTGCTCTCAAGCACTAACACTGGACTGTGGAGGACTGGACTAGGGTCATTTGGTCAGATGAAGCCAAGATCAACAGGATTGGATCAGATGGAAGGAAGTATGTGTGGAAATTGGCAGGAAAGCCTTTGCAAGACAAGGAAGTCCAGGGAACAGTAAAGTTTGGAGGAGGTTTCTTGATGGTTTGGGGATGCATGAGTTGGAATGAAGTGGGGATTCTTGCAGAGGATGAAGGGAGGATGAATGCTGAGCAGTATGTCTCCATCTTGGAGGATAATCTGCTTCCTTCCATGGAAAATTCTGGAATTCTTGAGGAGAGCATTATCTTTCAACAAGATAATGACTCCAAGCACACCTCTACAAGAGCCAAGGAGTGGCTAGAATCTCAAGGGATCAAGCTTCTTGACTGGCCAGCACAATCTCCAGACCTTAACCCCATTGAACATCTCTGGCAAATCCTCAAAATGAAGCTCAACAGCTATACAACACCACCAAGGGGGGTTTGGGAGCTTTGGGAGAGAATTGAAGTGGAATGGGGAAAGATAGAGGTTGAGGAATGTCAAGGATTAATAGAGAGTATGCCTAGAAGACTAGAGGCAGTGATAAAAGCAAAGGAAGGGTATACAAAGTACTAAATTATAGAATATAAATGTTGCTCAAAAAAGTGTCCCAATAACATGTCACTTGATTATGGCCATATCTCAGTACCATGACAACCAAATCACATGACTAAGGGCTCATCTTCAGGGCAAGGGTTAGGGCTAACACCTTTTGGTTCTCCTGCAAATGTCAAGTCTTTGCAAAATGGCCAAATATTGGGACACTTTTTTGAGCCACTGTATAACCCAATCCTTCTAAATGCTCAAGTCCATCCATAGATCTAGACCTCCAGATCTCATGGCATCCTCATGCCATTATCTATGACCCGTCCAAGGTCTAGATCACCTCATGTCTGCCTGCAGGATCACACATGTTAGTCTACATAGATTGCCTCATGCTCGCCTCATGCCCCTATCTATGACTCACTCGCCTCATGTACTCCTCATGCTATCCTTCTGTTCTATTCCATGGCTATACTGATACACATGTTAGCCTTATTTACACCTCACTTATCAAGCATGTAGCATAGCATATTGTTAAATCTAGTGTACACAAGTGTAAACCCCTATCTAGTATATAAAGGCCCAAGAGCCGCTAGAGGACCTCAGTCTTGTCCTCTTGGTCTTTCCCATTCTTTACTGGTTGATCTAGGAGCTACTTGATTAACCCTCATTATCACTACTTGATTGTACTAAGTCCTTTTGGTAAGGCTTGGTCGTTTCACTTACAGTTATGGGTGGTGCATCTGACTGACAGGCAGATTGTTGCCAAGCTCCAGAAGGTAATAAATCCGGATGAATATGGCATAGGGTAGGTCAAGAAGGAGTCATTCTATCCTCATTGTGGCTTATCGTAACTCTTCAACAGGCTGACGAAGTTCAAGGAAATCCGGAAAGCCCTTGGTTTGCAGTGTGCTCGACAGTAGGCACACTCTGAAAACTATCTACAATCCTATGGTCGAGCTCCATGCTATGTACCAAGGTGCTGGAATACACAAAATGTCCAGCCTTCTCTTTCAAGAATATAATATAGTGGCTTCACGGTGTGTACTTGAATTTTTATTTGTAATGGCCTTTTTTGATTGCCCAATGCTAGAAATGTGTTACAAGGGTATTTTAGGAAATATGAGCCACATTTAGTGAGGCAATGGAAGGCGAACCAACTCCAGCAACGACACTTCTTGGCTGCGGGTGTTAATGACATCTGGGCAGTGAACCAACACAACAAATGGTTATGCTTTGGGCTAGTGTTGCACATCACCATTAAGCCATTCTTGGGTCATATCCTGTGGTTGAAAATATGGCACTCGAATTGGAACCTGCAGCTCATTTTATCCTATTACCTAGAGACTGTCAAGAGACTCAGATGTACATGCATGACATTCCACCTTGTCTTTCATGACTTACATGTTTTTAGTCATTCCAATGATCATCCAAAGCAATCCAGGCACTGAGAACTTCAGCATAGCAGATGCCCAGACTATGCTCCACCAAATGCATGACCCTTCTCTCAGTGGGTTTGTCCAACACTGCTGGATGCACAGCAAAAAGAATATTGTTCCTGAGATTGCCTGGTCTCAGTTTCAATGTTGATTTGCCCCTGGTTTTGAAGTGCTTCTGGACAATGGAGTCAATGAGAGTTTGTATGATTCTCACAACACTTTGCAAACATGAGCACTACTAGTACAACACTGTATCAGAATGCTTTTCCAGTGGCTCTTCATTCCTTGGCTCCAGAAGGAACTTGACAGCTATGTGTTTCATGTCAATAATACTAGGAAGACTTTAGTGTTGCTATGGCTTGGCTAATGCTCAGCTGGCTCTAGTACAATCCGGCTCAGACACCTACATATGCAGCTTGCTGGCACAGCCAGCTGACAGTTGGTGATTGGCGGCAAGCTGACTTTAGCTGACTTCAGCCAATTTATATTTAGTACTTGCAGATATGATACAGTCAAAATATACTCAATCAGCACGTCAGTCAGCATCAATCTCAGCCATGAGTGAAACAAATTCATTGAACTGCACATACAAACAGATATATATACATACATATAAATGCACAACCATTTTCAATATAACCACGACTCAAGGAATGGCCATGATTTCAGTGGGAGTCTGATGGGAATTTGGGCATAGACTTAAGAACAAAAAATTATAAAAGTATCAGAACAGGCATTGGATAAGTGATGAGAATGAGTGATATAACAACTTAGGTGTATTGTCATGTCTTGGAGTCCTCAAGTGGAGTACCTTTGCACTCGGATGAGACAGCTGTCCTAGCAACTGTGTGGCCTCTTTGAGCTGAAGTTATGGTCTTTACAGGGATCGCAGGTGAGGAAGGTTAGAAAGGAGGAGCTATGTCATTGTGGATGACTGGGTGCAGATCAGGTAGATACATATTGTATGGAGCAGATTTGGTATCAATATTGAAGAACAGTGATTGGACATAGTTGTAGTCTGGTTCTTCTGAAAAGGATAGATTGTGAGTGTAGGGTTGGAAGATTGCAAGCTCGCGCAGTAGTCCGGAGCATAACACCTCAACTGGGGTTTCCTGCTTCATCCTAAGGATTAATGATGGGGTTATGGAGTTAGCTCAGAGCCAAGGGAGTGAGCCATGCAATAAATATATCAGTATATAGGCAAGTGACTCAAGGTCATTACAATGCCTCAACACTGCTTCCAGGTGGCTGTTAATTGAGGTAAAGGCTGGAGTGCCCATGAGGCAGCGAGAGTGGCAAAATGGAATGTGATTACCCATTACTGAATTGCGATAGCTCTGTGCAATCCCAAAGTCGACTATGAAGATGGTTTGGGCATCACTTCCCAGTCCTGTTAGAACATTTTGAGGTTTGAGGTCACTATAAACATAGCTGTGTGAGTGGAGAAAGTGAAGCCAGGAGATCTGGCCAAAATAACAACCCTGAGTACTAGTAACAAACCATAAGTCATGAATAAGTGGCATATTATCTGATCTGCAACATGAATGATGGTACAGATATTGAATTTGCTGTGTTGGTTGAGAAGTTTGTGCAGCGATAGGCTGAGAAGATCGAGAACAAGAGCATTATAACTTGCCTCCTGGCCAAACCAATGTGCATGTGCGATCCCCATTCCACCCTTGAGCTTCTTCAAGATGTGGTATTTCCACTTCATGGACAATTTTCTCAGTTCCAGTGAGGTGTAGAGTTCCAACTTAACAGCGTACAACTGTTTGTTGATTATGTTAACAGCCCTGTATGTTTTTGCTGGAAAAGTTCAACTATGAGTTAGTGTGCCAAGGTTGCTTGGGTAATCGTCTGTCACAGTGACCCCCCATGTTCATGATAGTCAACCATCCAGGTTCCAGTGACCACTATAGAAATCAATGAGAGAGAACTTACCATAAGATCTCCAGCCAATATTTTCTTTGATTTGAAATCTATCATCCACCTGGACTGGAACAAGAGTGGCAGACAGTTGAGTCAACATCTGGATTCTGGACTGGGCATTTGGAAATGGAGTTTTAGAGCAGGTGCGTCACAGAGAACAAGGTGATTAGTAATTTTTTTTCTTGCCAGCTACCAACAACACTTAGCAGCTATCAGCCAATGGAAGCAAAATGAATGTGCTCATGTGGCTGATAATGTGGCTGTGCAGCCATGGTGTTTGCTGTTGTGGGCTGTGCTGCAGTCCTAGCACTTATGTTCCCTACAGGACCCTACTTACTTTTTCAGATATCAATGCTTACGGTCTCTAGCATGCCAGTTGGAGGCAATTGATCTAGGGTCATGGCAGCTCATATGTTTGTGAGTCTACTCTGACTCTACTTTTTATGGGCTATGGTTGATTAAACCCACCATGCCGGCTTTTTGACCAGCTGTTTGCAAGGCCAATAGCAATCAATCTGAATCTTCCACACAATTCATCCTGGTTCCTGGATTTCTGGCAGCCTGGCCTCCTCCTGCCAGTCTCACTAGTGGCTGGCATATCATCTACAATGTTCTTGCTTCCATAAGTTTACTGCTTATCTATTACACATTATTATGACTAGCTAAATATCAAAAAGTGCTCGAAGAACTTCTTAGCAGCTGATTAATTGGCCTCATGGTGTGTTGTATGCAATTATATCAAAGAACTGGCTCTAAGTGATCATTAATGTAGCAACCACTAGGCAACCACACAGATATACCCTTGGGTATCTGAAATGATACCCATACCCGAACCCATCACAGGTTGATACCCACAGTCAAGGGTGTGGGTACTAACCATGGGTCATGATTTTGAGACCTGCAGGTACACTCTTTATGGATATACCCATAGATGTGGTATATTTAAGGTGTAGAGTATGGTCAGTATAATGTAGACTACTTGTCGGCCTCAACCTCAGTCCCATCCCATCTCTCAGCAAGCTCCTTCTCGGGCCCAATGACATCTGGAAGCATAGCAACTTGTTGAACATCTTCAGTCTTGATAAATCCCATGTGACTCCAATTACCAAGGCAGAGCAGGGTGTGTGTTGATTGGGTAGCAAGCCATGAGCGCACATGCGTAAGGAGCAGCTGACTGCATCTAAAGAGTCGCTCGGCATCAATGGAGGTGGCTAGAACAGACTGTCAGTGTGCTGGTCAATGTAACAACTACAACATACTTGTAATTGTGAGGTAATCCAGCGCCATGCATGATAGTGATGGATACTGCCCACGATGCTCGTACCACCACATAAGTGGGTCAGTAACATGTTCGACATCAGTTGATAAATATTGGTCGAGTTCCAAGCGTAAATCTGTCCATTTTGGGAGAGCTAATGCAGCTAGGTTATTGAAATAGTTGGTTGGCTAGAGGGTAACAGTCAATACTGTCTGCCTCAAATGATAGAATAAAAAACAACTAACCTTTTGGCACGCTGTCAGTGCTGTGATCTTTGTCAGGGATTGGCTCGTTGACTTCACTGACTTCACCGGCCTGAAGATAACTATACAAGTGTTCATATTCATGACGGACGAGTTCTTCTACTGTGTCAATCCACTCTTGTTGAAATGACCAAGCCTTACCAGAAGGACTTAGCACAATCAAGTAGTGACAATGAGAATAATTAAGTAGCTCCTAGTCCCAGTAAGAAGTGGGAAAGACCAAGAGGACAAGACTGAGATCCTCTGGTGGCTCTTGGGCCTTTATATACTAGATAGGGGTTTACACTTGTGTACACTAGATCTAACGATATGCTATGCTATATGCTTGGTAGGTGAGATGTACATGAGGCTAACATAAGTATCAGTACAGCCATGAAATAGAAGGGAAGCATAGCATGAGGAGTACATGAGGCGAGCAAGTTACAGATAGGGGCATAAGGCGAGCATGAGGCAATCTAGACCTTGGATGAGTCATAGATAATGGCATGAGGATGCCATGAGGTCTGGAGGTCTAGATCTATGGGTGGACTTGAGCATGTAGAAGGATTGGGTTATAGGGGCTATAAATAGGGGCTAAATGCGAAAGTCATTGTAGAAAGCTGGGAAAAATAGTAGAAATAAAGGGAAAAATAATATGGTCTGTAACACTATCCTCTCTCTATGAATTGACTTCCAGGCAATTGAAAGGTATTTTCGGTGAAGGGATTTCTTGTGAAGGGAAACCATAGTCTGTAAAGCTTGAGAAGAAATCTGATTGTGTAAGGCGAATATGATGAGGAGCACTAGGGTTTTTCTTATTGAACTCTTGGATGATGTTAGGAATTTTCCTGATATTTTCTGCTCTCTCACCTTCTACATCATTCTGATGTCATGTTCATACTTTGCAGTTGGTTTTGGCATTCATTCTTTGTATATAGGTCTGCCCTCTTATTCCAGTATTTCTCCAATTTCGGAATAGTTACTTGTTTGTCAGAATTGCAGTTCATTTCAAGTCGTCTCTGTTCACTATCTAACATTATTCCGAAATTCCCCTCTACTTAATTCCTATCCCTACCCCATACTCCTCATTCATCCCGCCTTTCGCCAATAATGTTCTTGTGGCGATTGTTTAAATCCCTCCCTCATCATGAATTCTAATGACCTGTCCTTCTCAGTTTGAAGAGGTTGCAACCTCACACCATCGCCTGTTGTCTCTGTGTCGCAATCCATTCAAATGGAACTCGAGGAAGACCCAGTTATCTCTCCATTCACCCGACTATTCCAAATCGCCTCATCTCAACCCACCTTCCATGTGGTCTATCGGGAGTGGTATGACAGCTTCCAAAGAGATCCTACCACAGTGGGGCCACCCCCAATCCCATTTATGCAACCTGCCAACACAGTAGAAGCCTCGTTGAAACCTCTTGCAAGGCCACATGTCTCCTGTCCATGAACTTCACCGCCTCATGTCAACCTCCCAGCTAGTGTGCCCTCAAGAGGTATAGGCAAATCGCTCTCTGCCAAACCTGAGGCTTACAATGGCAGCAAGGAGAAGTATGTGCAATGGTGGCGAATGGTTAAGCTTTACCTTGCCAGATTTGAAATTGAACCAACCAACTGTCAAAAAATTCTTATTGTCCTCTCGTATATGAAGGGTAATAATGCAGCGGGTTGGTTTGTGGACCTCTATGTCACTCAAGGTTTCCTCAGTTCATCAACCTTTGATGAATTTTCCGCCAAGCTCCAGCTTTCTTTCCACCCTGCGGCCCTTCAACACACAGCAGAGAAGAAATTGCTCTCGTTGTGACAAGAAAAGGAGACCATTGAGGACTTTATCGTGCGGATGAAATACCTCATCATAGAGGCCAACTACGACATCTTTACGCATGCACGCCTCCTCATCAATATCCTTCGCAATGGGGTTCATAACAATGTGGTTGAATATGTGGAACATTCCCAATCCGAACTCCTTGATTCCAAGTCATTTGCTCATTGGGAATCCGCCCTCATCAAAGCAGATCAAGTCCTCACAGAAATTGCAAAGTGAAAGTGAGGCATCACCTTTCCTGTCACTAGTAAAACCATGGCGAATCCTACACCCATCGCCTCAATCTCAATGACTGTGCCTATCAAAACCGACATCCACCCAAACCAACCTGGAACATTCACCAGTTAAGGAATTCCAATGGATATTGGTAAAGCTCGTGCATAGGGAACATGTTTCAAGTGCTGCAAACCATGGCCCTGTGCAGAACACTTGCGCTGTCAACAAATACATTTTGTTGAATTCAAAGGGGCGAAGATTTTCTACCAAGGGGCAGAAGAGTTGGCAGACGTGATGAAGATTATTCAGAAGGATGAGCAGGGTTTTGCGAGCAGGTTGTAGTTAGCGGTCGAACTATAATCCCATCTTATACAATGTCGAATCGTTTTTCCCTCCTTGACATTGAAGAGACCACCGAACCTTCTGAGGACGTACCCATTGATTCACCCACAGATCCTGATACAGCCACCTTACACTCTGCAGACAACAGCCAAGTTCATACAACTACTCCTCTGATAACCATCCTCTGTCGGTCAGCGAACACCACAACACCTTTCCTCCCCACACCCAAGGATTCCATAAAGCTCCCCTCCACCGGAGAGACATCACTTGCACACGACCACGTCCAGATACTGCCCCAACGACATGCTTCAGGTAATGGCAAATTGTTGTGGGTTAACACAGTTGACCCCTGGTCCGTTCAGTGAATCAAATCCGTCATTGATCACAAGGATGAATCTCGTGCCCTCTCCCATCTCCGATCCTTTGCCCACAACTCTTGTTTGGCCGAGATCAACTCCTCCCTTATTTCTGACCTTCACTCACTCTCCACCTCTGATGCCCACTGGATTCTCCATGACCTTCAACATTGCCCAAAATTTGTCCGTCACACTTCCTCTTCTAGCAATTCCCTCGAGCTTCCCGCCTCCCTCATGACTGACGACTCCTGTGACTTTGTTGTCAAGACACTCATTGACTTGGGCTGTACTGGCTAATCAATCAACCATGCCTTCATCCTTGAAAAGGGGGTGAATATGCACAAACTCCCCCGCCCTATTCCAGTATATAATGCTGATGGCACCCACAACTCGGCAGGTAGTATAGAGGAATTTGTCATTTTTGAATTAAAAATTCAGGACCACTCAGAGCAAATTGCATTGGCAGTTACAAACCTCGGAACTAACACCGTTTTCCTTGGCCACGACTGGCTGAAGACACACAATCCCAACATCAATTGGAAGGACGGAAAGGTCGTGTTTCGGTGTCAGGATCATCATATTCCTGGTGTAATCAATGGAGGCAATGATGACGATGAAGAAGAATGCATACACTTCCAAGATGGTGACCGACTATTTCAGTTAATCTCGAAACCTTCATCCGAAATGTTTCTACAGATATCGCCGCCACAGCCAATCAACAAAAGGTAAAACGGACGTTTAAGGAAATTGTTCCCCACCATTACCATGACTACGAGGACATGTTCGCCAAAGAAAACTTCAATGAATTACCCCCACGACGTTCATGGGATTACGCCATAGAATTATTGTCCAGAGACCACGTCATTGATTGCAAGACGTACAACCTCTTGCCTGATGAACAGAAGGAGTTGGATGCCTTCCTGGAACAAAATCTCCAGTCTGGACATATCTGTCCCTCCAAGTCCCCTTTTGCGTCAACTTTCTTCTTCGTAAAGAAGAAAGATGGACGACTCCGCCCTGTACAGGACTACCACAAGTTGAATGCCATCACAGTCAAGAACCGATATCCTCTCCCCCTCATCTCCGAACTTATTGACAAATTGAAAACAGCTAAGTATTTTACCAAACTTGATATTTGTTGGGGATATAACAATGTACACCTCATTGAAGAGGATGAGTGGAAAGCAGCATTTCGCACCAATTGAGGATTATTGAACCCCTTGTCATGTTCTTTGGGTTGTCAAACTCGCCAGCAACATTCTAGACGATGATGAATCATCTCTTCCACAACTTGATCAATTGAGGAAAGGTAATTATCTACATAGACGACATAATGATCTTCTCAGCCACCCTTGATGAACATTGGACCCTTGTCTGTGAAGTCCTCCAAATCCTCTGTGAAAATAAGTTGTACCTCAAACCTGAGAAGTGCGAATTTGAAACTCTCGAGACCAAATACCTTGGTCTCATCGTCTCACAACACACAGTGAAAATGGACCCTGCCAAAGTCGCTGCCATCATGGACTGGCCCACTCCCACGTCTAAGAAGGACTTACGAAGTTTCCTGGGTTTCCTTAATTTTTATCAACGCTTTGTGAAAGGGTTCGCCTAGATTGCGCGCCCTCTCAATGCCCTTATATCAGTCAAGAAAGATTTTATTTGGGATGACACCTGTCTCGCTGCCTTTGTCCAACTCAAGGGTGTTCTCTCCACAGCTCCTGCCCTTGCCATGCCAACCAATAGTGACCCGTATCGCGTTGAAACTGATGGTTCTGGCGTTGGCCTTGGTGCGGTTCTCTCTCAGTGCCATGATGATGTATGGCAACCCATCGCCTTCATCTCTCACTCCCTCAACGATACTGAATGAAACTATCATGTGGCAGACCTCGAAATGCTTGCCATTATTTTCGCCCTCAAGGAGTGGCATCACTACCTCCTCGGCTCCTTTCACCCTTTCGAAATCCTCATTGACCACAAGAATCTTGAGTTCTTCCATAAGCCCCAAGATCTCTCTCATTGCCAAGCGCACTGGCAACAGATTCTTCAAGAGTATAACTTTGTCCTATCCCACCACCCAGGAAAATCAAACCCCGCAGACCCTTTGTCCCAGAGGCCAGATGATACAAAGGGGGTGACTCTAGACAACTCACAGCAAACTCTTCTTCCAACTCACCTTTTCGACACATCACGAATTGCTACCATACATGCCACAATGTCTACCCCTCCGATGGTCGACTCGAATAATGTGACCAAAACTGAGCCTTCAGTCCATCCAGGCTCCATTGAAGCCACCATTTACAAAAACCAATACAAACGGGAGAGATATGTCAAAGAAGGACTCACCCGAGAGGGATCACCGTGGAATGAACGAGACAGCATAATCTATTGGAAAGAACTCCTCTATGTCCCGCATGAGCAGATGATCAGAGAGCGCATCTTACGTGAACACCATGATCATCCACTCGCTGGACATCCGGGGATCCGATGCACTCGCGACCTCATTATGAGTAAGTATTACTGGCCCAGCCTCCGGAGAGTCATAGAAAGATACATCAAGGGCTGCAATCGCTGCCAGAAAACCAAATCAAAGACCATATGCAGTCATACTTCACTCCATCCGAATGCCTTTCCCTCTGCCCCGTGGGAAGAGATATCCATTGACATCATTGGGCCACTTCTGGAGTCTAACAGAAAGAACACCATCCTTAATGTTGTTGACCGCTTCTTGAAAATGATTCACATCTTCCCAGTACAAGATACTATCACCGCTCTCAGAGTAGCCAAGATATACCATGACCACATGTTCAAACTACATGGAACGCCCAAAAAGATCATCTCTGACCACAGCCCACAATTTGTCTCCTTGTTTATGAGGGACTTATATATGTTACTAAAGATTGAGGCAAACCCGTCTACTGCTTACCACCTCCAAATGAATGGACAGACGGAACACCTGAATGCAGAAGCTGAACAGTACCTGCAAATCTATACTAACCATCGACAGACCAATTGGACTGAGTGGTTACCTCTTGCTGAGTTCGCTCACAACCAGAACACCTCGTCGGCAACTGGATATTCCCCCTTCATACTCAACTATGGACAACAGCCGCTCATAGGGATAGAACGGCACAGGATTTTGTGCAGCATATGAAGCGAATGCAGGAAGATGCCCACGTAGCACTGGAGCATGCAGCAGAGGACATGAAGCGCTTTCACGATTGACATGCACGCAATCATTGAGAATATCATCCAGGAGACTTGGTTTTGCTGGAGGCCACTAATATTTGCTCAGATCGACCCTCTCGCAAATTAGACGACAAACAATATGGGCCATTCAAGGTTATCGAGAAGGTCGGTGTGAGCATGTACAAACTAAAACTAGATAGGTCATGGAGGGTTGTCCACCCCGTCTTCAACGAATGCGTCCTCTGGCCATACACCCCGGGGGAATTCCCTTCTCAGAAAGTGCCCCTGCCTCTGCCAGTTCTTGTCAATCAGACTGAAGAACAAGAGATCAACTCCATCATCAACTTCCACGAACGACATGGCCACATTGAATATCTAGTACATTGGAAGGGTTTCCCACGCAAAGAACGCAAGCGGAAAAAGGATACCAAATTAACCAACGCACACGACACTGTGACCCTCTTTCATCGCCTCCATCCAACTGCTCCATGTCCCCACCCTATCATGAAACTGTGTCATCTTATTGACAACGCTGACGCTCCCTGTACCTGTCTGATCTGTCGTGGCATGCCTCTTCCAACCCCCTCTTCATTGTTTACCACAGACACATTCAAATCCTTTAGGTCTACCTAAGTTGACTTCCTGACACGCTTTTTGAAACCCCTCCTTGCCCATTGCTTGGCGAGGGCGCCAACTCTTGAAAAGGAGGTGATGTTAGGATTTTTCCCGATATTTTCTGCTCTCTCACCTTCTACGTCATTCTGATGTCATGTTCATACTTTGCAGTTGGTTTTGGCATTCATTCTTTGTATATAGGTCTGCCCTCTCATTCCTGTATTTCTCCAATTTCGGAATAGTTACTTGTTTGTCAGAATTGTGGTTCATTTCAAGTCGTCTCTGTTCACTATCTAACAGATAGCTGTTTGAGCACCATCTATGTTACTCAAAGGTTCCCATATATTTTCTTCATCTGTGTAGCCTTTCCAATGTACAAAATATTCAACATGATTTCTTTTAAATCAGATATCGACAATGAAGTCAACCTCATATTCAATTTCTCAATCTTTAGTGACATTCACTGGACCAGGATGGAAGGTTGTTTGTCCTTCTAGTTGATCTTTGTAGGGAGATATGTTTACAACTGAATATATATACATTAAGCGTGGTAATCGCAGTTCCAGTGCATTATCTCCTACCACTTTAGTGATTTCATATGGTCTTAACTGTTAAGAACGGACAACTCCGATGCAACTCTGGTGAACCGGAGTTACTTCAGGGTGTCAGGACTTGGCTTCACCTTATGTGGTGTGCCCTTGCTCGAGTCCAATGTTCCGGATTTCAAGGATGTAGGAGGAATAGAAGTATGGACTTGACGTGGTCAAATGTCAAGTCGAGCGGAGGTCGGAGTGAGTCATCGAGACTTGGACGGAGGACAGGAGTGATGTTCAGAGTTGATATTTGAACTGATTCTACAGGAGTAGTAGCGAGGGTTTATATACAATTGAGTCAAAGGTATTAGTAGTTGATATGACAAGACTAGGTACAAAGGCACTGGATCGGACATGTTTACAGGGCGAGACTAGGATGGATGAGAAGATGAGACTACTACATACAAGTCCGAGAGCATAGGGGTACGTTCTGAGGGAGAATGCGCCAGAGTTGTGGACACAAGTTCGGAGTTGGACTTGTTGAATTATATGGGATATGACAGTATCCCCCTCTTAGGCCTGAACCCCTGAAGGTCTAGGTGAGAGACAATGCGGAGTGGAGATAATCGGAGTCCAAAAAATGAAAGAAGGTATAAAGGTCAAAGGTATATCCAGTCAATTCTGCATACTCCTTAATCCTTGACCACCACCATGTCTGGCCTCAACGACATCCAAGAGTGGTCTGATGAGCGCCTCAAGAAGAATGAGGACAACAATGAGAAGGCCCTCCTCTCTGCCTCCTCCTTCCAGGCCCAAATCCTCCTCCATCGCTTGGTGTACTTGGCCTCGCTGGTGCGCGAGGAAGCGGAGCAGAAAGCGTGGGAGGAGGTGGAGAGGGCGCATCAAGAGGCCGATGAGGAGGCCATCAGAAGGGTAAGTGACAGTGCACCAGAGTACGTTGGAGCTAACGGACAACAGGCAGAGGAGGTATGGGTGTGACAGAGCATCGTACAGGGGAAGAAGAGGGCGTTGGCGGAGCAGCGATGCTCACACTGCGAATGCCGGGGGCTCGAGTGCGTGCTCAGCCCCGGAAAATCCAAGTCGTGCATCAAGTGTCGCAACACCAAGGCGAAGTGTGAGCAGAGTGGGAAGGAGTAGCCGGAGGGGCAGAGGAAGTGGAGAAGGGTAGGAGGGGACAAGGCGGGGCCTAGTGGCTCCAACGGAGATGAGGGGGGACCGGGAGCAATGGTGGGGCCCTCAGAGATCCTTCAGGAGATCTGGGATGCCCTGAGGTCGCAGAACAGGCAGCTTGACCAGCAGAACTCTCTGCTGGAGCGCCTGGTGGAATTGAAAGCGGAGGAGGTGTACAGGAGTGAGGATTTGGGGGAGGAGGTAGAGGAAGGAGAGGAGTTGGAGTTGGAGTTGGAGTTGGCCAGATTGGCCATGGAGATTATTGAAGAAAATGAGGAGGGAGAGGAGAAGGGAGAAGAAAAGGGAGAAGAAGAAGCAGTATTGTAGATTACTTGTCTTTTCCTTTTTTTTTTTTTTAAAAAAAAAATGGAATTTGAGTCCAGTCATGTGGAGTGAGGTCTGGGCTTGTCTGGATAGCAAGTGTGATAGTTGCAGACAAGTTTGGAAGCATGGCTGAGTTCAGTGGCTAGGAGCCAGGAGGTTTCTTCGTCTGTTCCTTTGTATCCCGACCACTGGATAAGATACAGGAGTTTGCAGTTTAAGCAATGTTGGTCTATTTTCAAGTCAAGGATCTCTGAAACTTTGTACTCTGGTTCTCCATCTACTTCGACCAGAGGTGGCAGAGATTGTACCTGGTTAGGTATGGTGTTGGGTACAAAGGGTTCTAGCTGTGAGACATGAAAGATCAGGTGAACAGACTTCATTGACTCAGGGAGTCGGAGAGTGAAGAAGTGGGAGCCTGCCTGAGCGATAATTGGATAGGGACCTAGGTTCTTCTCAGAGAGTTTCTTCAAAGGCCTAGTGGAGCGGAAGTACTTTGCTTTTATGAAGACCAGGTCACCGACTTTGAAGTCTGGTGCTGGAGATCGCCTAGCATCTGCGGGTCCTTGATAACACTTTTGGATGACAGCCATCTCTTCACGGAGGTAATCATGGAGAGAATTGAGGTCTATGGAATATTCATGGCTTTGGAGAGGTGAGGTCATGCTCGGGGTGTACTGTGATGTTGGGATGGTAGCATTTATTGGTGAAGAACAGGGAGACACCGGTAGTAGCACTTGGAGCATTGTTGTATGCGAACTCTGCTAATGGAAGGAGTTCGGACCAGTTGTCTTGCTGGTAATTGCAATATACACGGAGGTACTGTTTGAGCGTCTGGTTCATACGTTCTGTCTGACTGTCTCCTTCAGGATGATAGCTGGAGGTAAAGTGGAGGTGGATATTGAGAGCTTTTTCAAGTGAGCGGAAGAAGTGTGAGACAAATTCTGAACCTCAATCGGAGGTAATGTGAGAGGGAACTCAGTGCTTAGAAAAGACATGGAGTAGGAAGAGTCTTGCCAAGTCCGGGGAAGTTACTGTGTCATACGTTGGGGTGAAAATGCACTGTTTGGATAATCGATCCACGACGACAAGGATGGCAGTGAATCCAGAAGATGAGGGGAGTTGCTCAATGAAATCCATAGAGATGGAGTTCCACGGTTTCATGGGGATGGGGAGTTGTTTCAACAACCCATAGGGTTGGTGTCTTGGAACCTTTGTGTGGGCACAAGTGGTGCAGGAGGAGACATATTCTTTGACGAACGTCCATATCCTTGGCCAAGTGTATTTGCGGCATACAAGTTCCAAAGTCTGGTTTTGGCTGAAATGTCCAGAGAGGGGATGGTCGTGTTTGTAGCAGAGGACTCAGAGTCTGAGGTCATTGGCATCAGGGACATAGATGCATTTGTCGAGACGGAGGAAGCCGTCTTCGTTGACTGACCAGCATGAGTCCAGATCGGGGGAGGACATATGTAGTTCAGCGAGTGGGTCAGAGGGGAGTGCAGATAGGATGTTACTGTGGAGTTGCTCTAAATCAAAAAGGGTACTAGCCTGGAATACCAGAGCTGCAAGATAAGTAGTGCGGAGGGAAGAAGCAAGCTGTTCCTGTGTAAAGATGGGGCGGAAATTGTGCGGATCGACGCAAGCGTAGTCCTTATCCCCCTCTTTGGGATAGACGTCCCAGCGTCTAGTAAAGGCATCAGGTTTCGCGCCAAGTCGTCCAGGGCGAAAGCAGACGATCATGTGGAATTGGGAGAGGAATTCCAACCACCAGGCTTGCCAGCGGGTCAGGAGTTTTGAGGTACTGTAGCAAAGTACTCCAAGTTCTTGTGGTCAGTAACGACGTCAATTGGAGTGCTGGAGCCTTCAAGATAATGTTGTCAAGCCCAGAAAGACTTGTGGATGGCGAGGAGCTCCTTGTCATGTGTGTCGTAATTGAGCTTTGGAGCAGTCAGTGTCCATGAAAAGAAGGCGACGGGCCGGAGTTCTTCATCCGGACAGCGGATGGAGAGAATTCTGGCTATGGCATAGTCAGAGGCGTTGGTTTCTATAATCATCAGAGCATCGGGAGCCCAATGAGTAAGGATGGGAGTGGTGGTGAAGGCTTCCTTTAGCGAAAGGAAGGCAGATCGACAGTCGTCTTTGAAGACCCAAGGAATACCTTTGCAGGTTAACTGGGTTAGCAGAATGACGATGTTGGAATAGTTGGCAATAAAATGCCTGTAGAAGTTAGCGAATCCAAGGAAAGACTGAACGTCCTTGACCTTATGAGGTTCCGGCCAGTCCTGCATGGCCTTGACTTTGTCCGAAGACATAGTAAGACTGGAGGGTGTGATGATGTAGCCAAGGTACTCCATAGTGTCGGTGGATCATTCACATTTCTTGGGTTTTGCATAAAGGCCATGCTTGCGGAGTCATCTGAGGACTTCCTGGACATGTTCTCTGTGGGCAGTTTTATCCGCAGAGAAGATCAGGATGTCGTCCAGGTAGATGATCACACTAACATCTAGAAGATCTGGAAATACGGTATTGACAAACCATTGGAAAGCCGTGGAGTATTGGTAAGGCCAAAAGACATTACCAGCCACTCATAGGAGCCGTAGTGCGTTTGGAATGAAGTTTTCCATTCATCTCCGTCGGCAATGTGGACCAGGTGGTAGGCATGCCGGAGATCGATTTTGGTATATATCTTTGCACAGCTTGGAGTGTCCAGGAGGTTGGAGATACAGGGGAGTGGGTAGCGGTCTTTCTTTGTGATCTTATTGAGTCCTCAGAAGTCGATGCAAAGGCAGAGTGAACCGTCCTTCTTGTGGACGAAGAGAACTGGGGTGGCGTGGGTGGAGGAAGAGGGTCAGATGAAGCCCATGGCTAGGTGTTCATCAAGGAAGGTATGAAGAGAGCCGAGTTTGGAGGTGGACAGGGAGTAGGTAGTTCCCAAAGGAGGAGAGGCTCCTTCCTCCAGGTCAATCTTCAGATCATGTTCCCTGTGTGGAGCAAGCTGGGAAGCCTTGCTCTTGCTGAAAACATCAGAGAAATCATGGTATTCTGGAGGAATACTGGAAAGGTTGACTGGTGAAAGAGTCTCGGCTAGAGACAGAGACGAAACAAAGCAAAGACTACTATCCTGATATCTCAAGGGTTGACTTAGAGCCAATATCCAAGAGAGTGAAAGGCAATAATCAAACTAGGGAAACTACATGTTATGCTACCGGCTACTTATATACTACCGGTTGCGGTGCACGGACCGTGCTATGCTATGACATCGTAGGGTACAGGGTATGACATCACAGGAATGAAGTGAAAGACTGTCCAATGGAATAATACATATGAGTGGAACAATATGTGGTGCGTGATATGCAAGGCAGCCGCATGAATCAGAGACTAGTCCGGAGCGCGTAAGGCACGGCTAGGGATCATGATATATGAGTTGTTAATGAATAGGAATAGAAGATGAGAGGAAATGAAAGAGTGCGTGAGAGCGCGCAGCATATGAATCTAACCATAAATAGCTGGTGGTGAGATCTGAGATACGGGACCTTGTGAAGGGGCGATCTAGTATCTGCCGGCGATATCCAATGCAGATCGGGGATCGAGTGAATCTGGACGAGAGTCCTGATCAGTAAGCTTGTGACGTAAGCTGGATGTGATATCTGAGAGGCTATGTGTCAGGTGGATGACATGAGCTTTGATCATTTGAAGTGATCATGATCGTGAGTGTGTCGTATGACAAAAGCATGGGCTTGGATTGCTTGAGGCGAATCGTAAGTTTGGCGTGACGTCGGGGGAATGTAGCAGAGCGGCACAATGCAGCACGCACATGACTACAGGGGGAATGCAGTTTGAGATCATGCTTAGGATCTGTGACTAAGCGGCGCAATGCGGCTCACTATAGCATCACGGGGTGTGGCGTAGTTTAGAGGCTTGCGGGCCTGCACATGTTTAGAGTCGCGTGATGACTGGTCTTGTGGTCGTGAGACCAAGAGACGTTAGCTAAGGGATAGCTAAGTCGGGGGTTTAGCCGTGAGGCTACTTGGTATTGTATAGGTTTCGGATACGATGTGTATAGTCGTAAGACTAGGGGATACGAGTGTAAGGATGTTGTATGATATGGATGCGGTATCGTATGGTAACTAGTTGGGGTATTCATAAGGTAAAGGCGAGGGTGGATGAATACAAAGGGTATGATACGAGCGGTGAAGCAAGTGATTGTTTCAGAAGGGGAGCTCGGGGTTGCTGGCACTTGCTGCTTGGATGAACAGAACATGATACTGCTCGTGACCCAGTCAATCAACGGATTGTGGCGGGTGAGCTAGTTATGTCCTAGTACAATAGAACAGGCAGAGTCCAGTAGAGTGACATAAAGAGTCATCAGGGTGATGTCAACAGTTGTGAAGTGGACTGAGAGATTAATGGCTCGGGTGATCGTACTGTTGGTAATTCCGTCGAAGAGATGGAGCTGGAGTGGAGGGACAGGATAGGTTGAAAGCTTATTTTTATTAATGAATGTAGTATCTATGAAACAGTTGGAGGAGCCCAAATCTATGAGCACAGAAAAGGGTGGAATTTGATAAGAGACTAAGGAGACAGAGGGCATGAGAGATTTGGGATCGGAAAGAGCGGACATATTGAGGCATATCTCCTTAGCTGCACAAGTGGGTTCAACACAACTTCCAATCTGTGCAGAGTCATGGAGCTCATGGATTATTTTTTTGCCTCTGAGGTGGAGACCTCTGGTTTGGTTTCCGGAGTTGTGGTCATGGCGCGACCTTTGGATGTGCTGGAGGTCGATTTCGGGCAATCCTTTGCCATGTGACCAGCTTGGCCACAGAACATGCAAAGCTTGTTATTGAACCTGCGCTTTCTCTCATCCGAGGTGAGCTTGCCATCTTTCCCTAATTTGGATGACAAGTCCAGCTTCGGATGGGCAGAGGTGGTAGCTCCTTTGCCTTTGGACTCCTTGAAGTCCTTGGCACTACCGGAGGGGCGTGGAGAGGGTGATGCGGCGGGGGTGGATGGCTTGGGGGCAGAGGATGGGGTTGACGCTTTTGTCTGCCTGCTAACTTCTGACTTGCGCTCCCAATAGCGTGCATTGATAGCCTGTGCAAGGCTTTGGAGTTCAGAGACTGTCGGGGGTTTCCCAACACACAATAACTCATCCTTGATATGGTCTGGCAGACCGTTATAGAAGTGGTGCCAGAGGGCTCCTTCTCCGTAACTGTGGACTTGTGAAGTGATCCTGTTAAACTCAACCACATACTTGTTTATGTGTTGAGTGACCTTCATTAACAAGTGGTCGAGTTGGTGTTCTGCATCTCCGATGGGGTCATGTGGACCAAAATTGGTCTGGAGCTTTAGGATGAACTCCTTGAAGTCGTCCATCCAGAGAGGACGGAAGGCAGGATCTTCCATCTGGAGGAGGTCCAGTTCAAACCATTCCAGCGCCATGCCCTTTAGGTAGGACTGCATGAAGGTAACTTTGGCGTGGTGACCTGCATCAAACTAGTTTCATGCACAGTCAGAAGATATGACCCGAATAGATTTAATTCTACCACTTGCAGTGGTTAGAATCTTTCAATACTCTAGGGCCTAATGACCCTTAGTATGACCTATTACTCCTCCAATTTTCAGAATATTTAACTGAGAAACCCAGGAGATATTAATGTTTTTCTCCTATATATAGCTCTGTTACTATCA
>JBBPRH010000135.1:0-53681 GCA_038092915.1 Boletus pseudopeckii
CTCCTCAGACTGGCTGGACATGATGATTGATAATATCACGTTGTATTATTTATTAATAATTTGTAATAAAACAATATAGAATGTCCTGTAGTCTGCGATCTATCCCTTGATCCGAATGGCGGGCTGCTTTGTAGTCACCGGCCCCCTGTGTTATGGTATCTATGTGGTTATCCAAAATAGAATGGTGGAGCAAAATTGTAATAGTGCTCGGGGATGATAAGGCGGGGAATGTCAAGTACCATGCTGGAGCTCGCCTGGGTTGACAGGAGCCAAATCTGGCTTGTCAAGTTCCTTGGGCTTTGGAGGCGGAGGTGGACCTGGATCATAATCCGGGTTGTGTGCCTGCCAAGGGAACATCCCTGAGCTATCGCGTAGATGACCACCGATGAGGCTGAAGGAGTAGTAGCTGGGTAGCGGAACGGGATCCATCGCTTTGGCCATGTTGAGGAGTCGAGAATAAATAATATATCCGGCGTGCGCGTCATTCGCTGCGTCTGGGAACAGTGATCAAAATGCAGTTGCGGAAGAGGAGTGAATTGGCCACGTTACATTCTTGCTGAAATATATTCAGAGGTAGTTCCCAGTCGCTACGCTGCACTCTCCCTTTTAACAGAATGGCTTGTTCGTATGTCTCGACTAATCGAGCCAAGCCGAGTTGATTGGTATACTTTCCCTTCCATCGCGCATTGTCGACGGTGCGGGCGAGAAGGGAAAGTTCGACACAGTTGCGAACGGATAGACCGAAATCGCGGTATAATTTTGCGCAATCATCTGGTGTGATTTGAAGCGACAGGGCCGCGCATCCGAGAGCTGGTTACGTACATTGGATACTGACGCCTGCCTTGATCCAGGACGGCGAGCTGAGTAATTCCGCTAGTTGGATCGGAAATTCTGAGGGCGAGTGAGAGAGAGAGGAGAGCGGGAGAGATGAGGATACGTACGTGTCATGTGATGGATGTGGAGCAGTATCACGGTATCCGCGGTTGCGAGCTGCACGAGGGCGACGCGGTTCTCTGGTTGGCCCTTGCGGAAATTCGGGCGCCATTCGAGGTCGAAGCCGATGTGACCGTGAGGAAGGGAGGCGAGGTGGGCATTTGCTTCGTGGTGGTTGGTGAAGTAGAACAAGATTGGTTTGGTTGAACGGTCGCGCCAGGAGTACTTTGGAAAGAGACGAGTTGCGTTGTGCATGACGGACAAAGGGACGGCCCCGCAGAGAACTGGCGCATCCAAATATGGCGCCGTTAGTGCTAAATGCGGAGATCCGGACCAAAATGAATCCATTTCCTCGATTAGACACGGATATAAATAGTGTTTTCCTGCCAAGACCGCTGTGTAACAGGCACTAAATTAGCTCCAAGATAGTAACTTTTTACTTATTATTCCCCCTCCTCCTCCTCCTCCTCCTCCTCCTCCTCCTCCCTCTCCTCCTCGCCCTCGACGGGCACGACGACGGACACCCCTGCTATTGTCGCTGCCGTCGTTGTGGAGGGGAGCTGCACGTGTCGCAAAATCACAAATATAGAACTGACCAACTTTTTCGGGTATTCAGCCTCACCTTGGCTTGGCGTTCTAATTATACTGCCCTTGGGCTACTCAAAGATAGAACGTTGGACTTGGCTGTCCTACAAAAACTCTGCGCATGGAGAGCATCCCATCCACCGCCTCCAAGATTCAATGAACAACTCCTACCCCCCCGCCGAGTACGCCCACCTCCCCTCCCTCGACCACACAAGGCTCGTCATGTCTACCTGGCATGTCCTCGAACAGGTCAATATTCCCTTTCCTCCTTGTCCAATCTCCCCCTCATCTTCACCTCTAGCCCCCTCCCCCGAGTCTCAGGGAGATACTTGGTGCTTATAGGTCCAAAGGCGACGGCGACCGTGACATGCTCATCGCCATGTTGAATGCCAAGAGTGCAGAGGACCAGGTGGGTCCCATCCTCCCCCTCGACAGTCTTCACCGTGCCCACACATGAACAGCGCATGGCTGCCGTAGCTTCCCTGCACAGGACACTCCTAGACTTGTATACTACCGATGCCAAGATCTCCCCTCCTCCGCCCCTTCAGCAATATCCCCTATCATCACCCCACATCAACAGCCCAAAAGACAAACGCCGTACCCTTGAGCTGTCAAACGGACATGAATCCGCCCTCAGGTCTGCCCCTTCCTCGAGGGAACCACCACATCATCCACAACCTCCCCGTAAACGACAGCGTTTCTCTCGCTCCCCTGCACCATCGTCACATCATGATGCATGTTCTTCAAATCCATCATCACGTGATCTACCTCCCAGTCCTTACTCTTCACGCAGCGATTCTGAAGAGTATTCACCAAGATCCAGAGCATCCATGGCCATCGGTTCACTTCTTTCCTCTGGCGCAGGCAGAGACCCCGCCCCAGACGACTCTCAAAATGCCCCAGACGTGTCCCAAACACGCTTTTCCTCGTCCGCAATCGGAGTGTCGGTGTAGTGTTTAACCTTGCCCCTCTCATTTATTAGCACGTGTTCTCTTTCTGTACTTCTATACATTGCATAGCCATACGCATACATCGTTGCTGTACTTGCATCCGATTCTAATCATACTCGATCCGAGTGTTTGCCTCTCCCTCATATGTACCCTGAGAACGTACTATGAAGCAGGGTCGCATCCCTTAGTGAAACACGGTGTAATCGCGCCAACAACGACAGCTCTATTTTCCACGTACAGGTTTTCTCTGTTCCCACTGTTCCAATCTCGTGAAATCGGCCCTCTCAGCGGCAAGGGTAGTGTTGACGTGGAACCAGAATCGCTACCGCTCCGCACCTTATTTAGACTTTTAACCAGGATGCATCAAGGTCAAAGTTACTCACGGAGTGCGTGTTGCATCTGGGTCCTGCTTATCTCCTCGTATGTGAGAAGATGCGCTAACCGAGCGGCGGGGCGGTGTGCATTATAAATGCTTTTTTCTTGGATTTCCTCATTGGATAGCCGCTAACAGGTGGTTCTGGTAGTCAAGTACACACCGCGAGGAGAAAGAGTGGAATTTTCCCTGCGCACGTTCGTTCCGACGGGTCAGCATCTGATGTGCCACTACAGAAAGATATGGATATGTTATAGTTCACGAGAGGCGTCGACGGGTCAACTGACTCACGGGACGAAGATAGCGCGCGGATATGTAACGGCGCGGTCAATCGGGTCCGCCGAGGACAGCTCCAACTGCAGAAATGATGAGTAGTCAACGGTCTAATCATAATCCCAAAAATCTCGGTCAAATGAGGGGTTTGTATACGCGAACCACTGAGAGTATTATGCGCATAATCCACGGAGGGGGGGGGGGGGAACAAGAAGGGCCTTTGCGTTTCGAGAGGTACTAATAGAACCAGTAGCTCCTGCACCTGCAATAATCACATGTGGAGCAAACATGTCCCTCTGCGCACACGTTCGCTACTCTGCCAGCAGTTCCTTCGGGCTTTGGAAAGTTACATATGACATGGTCGTTCCCCCGTCCACGAACCTAAGACAACCAAACAAAACGTTAGAATCAAATCCGTAGTTTGACACTATTGAGCTCATCCACGGCCGCGCACTGGCAGTTGTTCCATCATCCGAGTCCGTGATAGAGTCACATGACACAACTATTGGTTCAACGGTGGACCTTCAAACACCGACAGGAGTCACAGGACTGAATCTCTTGCTTCGCTCGTGCTTGACCACTATGACAGAACCCGAAGATGAAGATTACTTCCCCAACGATTATGACGGTCTTGACTTTGATAATATTCCCGAACTCCAAGCACCGACAATCCACACTCCTGACGTTTCCGTTCCCTCCACCGCCCCCCGAAACTACGTATCAACCGCCGCGTCGAGTCCGGTACCATCCACCGGGTCAAATAGCCTTGAAGACATGGATTCCTCTTTCCTCGCCGAGGTAGATGCGCTGGAAGCTCGCGCACTCAGCGAAACGTCCCAAGGTGAGGCACACTGAAGATTCGGAGGCACTCAGAAATTGTTATCACGCGGATCTAGGCTCCGAATCATTGTCATGCGCGGAACCCGGTTTGTTTACTGTGTGTCATGTTGTGCCCATGCAGTACTAAACAATGTACAAAGGTGGTCACCCAACGGATGGTACGCGTGCGTTATCGTCGGAAGTTATTGACGAGCGATTGGATCTGGAAGGCACATTAAAAGCGGCTCTCGATTCTCCCCAAGGTGGTATGTCTGTTCTACCATTGCAAATCACGTCTCGTGGCGCTTCGCCCGCATACATGGTGCTATCTGGTACTCATGCATTTGAGATAGAGGGCACAAGAAGCCTGCAGCATGCTTATGAACATTCTATGCAATCTCTAGAAGCATCCTCTACAAACAGGAAAGGTAAGAGGAAAGTTGAGCCACAGGGAGATGTAGACCTACGATCCGTCTTGGCGGGATACGAAACGGAGCTCACTTGCCCCATGTACGTCTATCTCCTGCAATTGTTTATCCACAGTTCTGAGACACTATTTCCGAAAAGCTGTTGTGATTTGCTGTAGGTTGAACGCCCTTGAGATCCGGAGAACTTACCTCCAAGCGCTTTAGTGTTGGTGCACAAGTAGCAAATCCATGTGGACATACTTGTTGTGGCGAGTGTGGCTACGGGTGGTTAGCACAGAATGTATGCATTACATTCTTGACACGATGGCTTTCATAATTGGTTCTTTTTCAGAAATGCGAACCCACCTGCGCCGTATGTCGGTCGAGTTTATTCGTCCAAAAGCCTCTCCTTCCCAACTTTTCTGTGGACAATTTTGTGCGGCAACACATTCAGGCGCTAGCGATAAGTGGATGCCCAGAGTGGCAAAAGAAGGGATATAGAAGTGTTGAATGGAATAAACGACTAGAGTTTGTGCCCATTTATCACTCTACCACTGGTTGATGCTCAATGTTTTCAGGTCTTGGAAAAAACAGGCTGCTGTCAGAGCAGAAAAGGAAAAGTCGAAAATAACTTCCCGCCTACGATGGTGTCAACCCCACTACTATCAGGTCGATCAATCATATGCAGCGCCATGGATATTGGACGAGGGCATGGACGATGACGAGGGTGCAATGTTTGCGCGTGTCATGCCGCGGCGAGGAACTCGCTCTAGACGTTGAATAATTATCATCAGACAAGGCATACAACTGGAATAATTCTTCTGCATGCACTTTTCCTACACAAAATGTACAGTATAATGATGTGTCTGGGAGGAGTGAATGTACCAGGTTGTAAGACTGAGTCTTCATTGTTATTAGGTTGATTTCCAATGCCTTCAATAATCATAGTCCCGCTCATCATCACTACCCATATCTCGATTACCCCGCTTGTCCTTGTGCGCATAGTTGGACATGGTTATGATATCATCAAGTATTTCTGGCGGCAGATCGTATTCAGAAGTTCGGACCACAATCGCGTACACAGCTGCACGACAGTTTCAATCTAGCTGTGAGCAGAATATTATTAAACGTGGCCAAATACCATGTTCAATTTTTTCTAGTGACTGGTTAGTGACGACCTGCTTCTTACGAAGCCCCTTGACGAAAGGCGTGAATCTGTCAAAGTCTTGATGACTGGTGAGTCGAGGGCAGTAAGTGCTGGAGAGGAAACACATGCCAGATTTGCAGTCTCTCACAAAGTTGCACACTTGCACGGCTCGAGCACGTCCCCCCTTTCGGGAAAAACCAGAGATGGCAAATCTCATGAGCTCTCCGGTAAGATCGGCCAGGCCAAGTAAATAGTCCTCCTTGGGCAGTGGAAAGTACTGAGACGAGATCGTAGGGATGAATATGGGTACGCGAATCAGATAGGCAATATCGACGTACAGGGACGCCATGGTCGTCCGACAAGGCAGTTTGTACTTGGCTAAAGGTGACCAAGGTGCCATGGCCGAGATAATGAGCGAAGCTGAACGCCTCGATGTATCTGGATGAAGGACATCATTCGGGGGGTAAGAGAGCATGTAGACGGGGTACCTACTCTTGTATACCTGCGGAGACGGAATGATGATGGCGCCAGAAGTAATCGCCTTGTATTTCCGGCTTGATCGTTGCATATATGTCGCGGACCTCGCGCAGTTTCTCAATGCCACGTTTATATGCGTGCTCTGAATGTGCCCGGATATCTTGCGCGTCCTCGTTCATGATACGGTGCAAGAGGAAGATGACCCTTTTCGAGAGGATGGTTACATCGCGAGTTGCCTATGCCCACAACGGATAGCGTGGTGATCTTGGTGCACGGTGCGTCATGTGGATTTACCTTTATGAGACGTTCCCGTCTGTCGTTGTGATCGTCGAGCTCGTGTTGGAATTGAGTGAAGATCGGTTGGAAGGGCATATGGAGGGAGTGACAGAGTGACAGGTAGCGTGACGGTTTCTGCTGCAATCTACTGGCGCACGACAAGAGATCTTGTGGACGAACAACTTTACAGCGTATCGCGAGCAAGTCCATCCAGTCTCGAGCAAGACGCATAGCCTTCTAGTGGATCTGTGCTCTCTCTATTTCATCCGTTCGTCTCTCATCACCCTGATAGGCTTCCACAGTCTGCACGTTCCTAGCACCGCCTTTCAGGGAGAACAAGATCATCCCCGTCTCTGAGCACCCGCCGACCCACTGGGATGGTGTCGAATGTCCTCTTCATCATTACCCCCAAGGCTCCAAAGGTTGACCCTGCCCAAGACCCTCCGCCCATCCACGTTTCTTGCCATGCGCCACAGCCTTGAGTTCTGTCAATTCATCTTCATCGATGCCTTCCATTGTTTCATCAACGGGCTCGTGGTCTTCATCACGAAGGTCATGACCGTGTTTGGATCTCTTTTTCTGCTCCCACGACAGACGGGATTGGGAATATTGTAACAATCGAAATTACTATCGTAGCGGAAACAATACACTACTAATGCAAATCGAAACTACTTGGTAAAGTGATGACAGGGATGTCCAGACCTGTAGCGATGGCTGCAAAGAACGCCGCGCCTTCCGAGTCAAGTTGGTTTGTGATCGGATGAGCAGATCATTCAGGCGCAGAGCGTAAATACTATGGACCATAACATGGAGAAGCATAATTGACTTACCCTGACGCGGGCTACACAACGTTGTCCTCTCCTCGCTGTGCGAGAGTCATCCACTCCAGCACGGTAGCCATCTTTGGCCGCACCTCCGGATCCGGATCCATAAGTTGTCTGGCTATCGCGAGGAGCGTCATGCGGTCTGTCGAGGAATCACAGCAAGAACACAATTCCTTCAATGTTCTTCCACAACTCCACAGATCAGCAAGCATCGGCTTGTACAGTCCCTTATGAACTTCTGGAGCCATGTAGTCCTCTGTGGCGTGGTATTGTGGAATGTTGTTTCAGACGTGGAGGGGAGGAGCCCCGCCCGTCGACTCCTATGATAATTACAGTAATGCTTCGTCTCGCTCTACGCTCAACTGTGAATCCCTGGCGCAGCTCATTTACCTTTATGCTTCACGACATCGGTCGTCGGCTCGTGACCGTCACAAATGGCATCCAATAACAAGCGTAGCACCCAATTTACAGGATCATCCAAACGATGGTCAAGTCAATCCAAGGTTGCGTTAAAAGCGGCATCTTGCATCTCTTTTATGGCTTTTTCTCGTATCATCTCCCAAACCATGTTGCGCTGGGAGCGAACATCACCCAAGCCCTCTCGTATCTCCTCCAGTCTTTCGACGTACTCACGGTCATCATCTTGGAGCTCCCGTAGCGTTGCCAGTGACTTTTCCAGCGTGTCTTGCTGCATTTGAGGAGAGGCGAAATGAGAAGGATCGAGAACAGGCGGTCCGTCGTGTGCGTATGACAGGAAGAGCTTGTGAGCATTCGGGGCGAGCTCCGGAGAACGGGCAAGTCTGCCATCCAGGTCGTCTTCCTCGACATTGCCATCAGCTTCCTCCCGTTTCGGTATCACCATTACCTCCTCCACCTGCTGCCTTCTCCCCGCGTCTTCGTTGATGACCTGCCACAACCTCCCAAGTGCCCGTTTCATGACGGCTTCACCCTCAATAAGACTGTTGGTCGCATGTTCGAGTTCATCGAGCAGATTTGAACGGAAAGAATGTGTTACGGAATTGTCCATCACGAAGGAGGTGAAACTGTAATGCTGCGTTACTGGTGGCGGGTATGGGGCAACGAGGGGAGGTGATGGTGAACGTAGGTGTGGCAACGTTGGTGGCGAAGGAGAGCGTCGTTCGATGGGTAATAGATTTCGCATACGTTGTCGCGCTCGATCTTCGGCCTGTAGGAACGTAAGAAACATCAATGGCAAATATATATGCTTCACCTCCCACTCATCCATATTGGGTCCCCAGGCTGCTATCTTTCCTCTTCGGACCCATCTGCAGCCTTTCATTGTCTTTTTCCCCCAGTTTCCACCTGAGACACTGATGTTCAGTGATTCCGTCTCGGGGTCGAATCCTTGTGAAGGATAATACCACGCATTATGGTCGTTCAAGACGAATGGACTGTGGTGGGGACCATAAGCGGCCCATCTACGGGACGGCCCAAGACTTACTTCGCGTCTTCTTGCATTGGTTTCTGCATATTGCGTCGTGTGTCGGGAGGACGCGACACATCGGCAAAGACCGAATCAAGGTTGCACACAAAACTGTTTATGGTAAAGCACTGCGTTATTCGCTTCATTGTCACTCTAACTAACAGTTTCGGAAGGCTGCTTTGATTCTCCTGACCTGAATGGCGCCTCCTCTTGTGCGAGCCTTGTGTGCTCGAAGCTCCTCATACCCTCAAGACCCCACCGGCCCATCATAGCTTTATCCTACAGACAACAAGATATGTGAGAGTGCGTATAGTCAGAGCGAAGATACAATACCTCATCCCAAGGTGAGCCTAAACCATTCGAATTCAATTAAACCCTCATGACGCATAGAGAGAACAACTCACAAGGTGTTGTCAACATCTTCTCTCCGGTAAAGACGGCATTGGCACCCGCCATGAAACACACGGCTTGCTCTGACTCGCTGAGAGTGTTTCTCCCCGCAGCGAGCCTGATTATGGTTCCCGGAAGAACGATACGTGCAGTGGCTATCGTCCGGACTAGGGTATGGTATGGAACCGGCTGAGATGGCCAAGTTAACAGCAGCCGCCATGCCGATGCTGCACTTACCTCATTATCTTCCAACGGAGTTCCCGGGATGGGGACCAGAGCATTCACCGGGAAGGACTCTGGATGTTCGGGCATGCTGGGATGTTCATGTGTAAGTAGTATACCATCACCATAACGCGGATCCTCACTTCGAAACCTCATGGATAAGTCCGACTCGGTCCTGATCAGATTCCCCAAGGCCCAAAATACCACCAGAGCAAACACTAATCCCAGCTTCGCGCACAGCATCGATGGTATCTAGCCGTTCATCGTACGATCGCGTAGTGATGACCTAGACCAAGTGTTACGTTCCGTCGCATCCTTGAACATCAGACACACCTTGGGATAAAATTCTCGAGAAGTGTCAAGATTGTGGTTGTATGCGGTAAGTCCTCTGTACAGGTCGTTAGCAAAAGATCGATACAGGGAAGAATGGTTAGAAGCGCACGCTTCCTTGAGTTGTTTTGCCTGCTCCAGGGATAGCATGCCGAGCGTGGTGCAGACCTCCATTCCCATTGCGCGGACCTCCCGGACCATTGTCAAGATTTTCTCGAATCCCCGTTTTCGACCGGCAAGGTCCCTCCATGCGGTACCCATGCAGAATCTGGTACTGCCATTCTCTTTGGCTTTCCGGGCAGCTTCTAGGACGGGCTCGACGTCGAGCAACTTGGAAGCCTTGGTAGGCGTGGAATATCGCGACGATTGGGAGCAATAGGAACCTGTGGTCATTTCGCACGGGAATAGAATCAAAGACTAGATTATCACTTACAGTCCTCGGAACATCCACCGGCTATACCACACTGTTTAGGAGGGATGGCAAGGGAGATAGGACGGACTTACCATACTTTTAATGTTCATCAGGGTGCAGAGCTGAATCTTGCCTGGATCATGGTTTTGGCGATGGATTGTAGCTGCTCGGAAAACGAGCTCTAGTAAAGGGCCATCGTATATCTTCTGGATTTCTTGGCGAGTCCAGTCGTGACGGATACTTGCGACGCCCGCCAGATCAGACGCAACAGTCGCGAGCAATCGTCGATTAGTAAAGCTCAGAGGATGAACTAGTGTTCCACGAAAGAACGACGGAAACATGATGTGGGGGTCGATGAAAAAAGATCTGGCGTGTTGGTAAAATGAGGGAGAGTCGGAGATTGGACGAGCGGATGAACGGTGCGCCTTCCCACTAGTGCGATTGCCTGTATGAGATCTACATAGCGAAGTTTCAGAGTCTATATGTCTTTCCAGCTCTGGTCACTCAGGTTCAACATGACCCGTGGCCAAGTTCGGCGTTATGATGGCGAATTCTATAGGGCTCGAACATTTCACTGATGCGGCTTGGCGCGAAATTTTTAGCCAAGTGCCAGTGAGACTTGCGAGTCGGTGATCCCTAAAGTCGACAGACGACGCTCGCGGCTCACTCAGATAAAAAAATACAATCTCTGGATAAATGAATGTAAGTACTCTACAGGTGTAAAAATTAGAACGCTGATTGACTGTCCGTGTAAAAATTTCCGGCCGAGGGCCCAACAGACCGGGAACTTCCACACCTTCGTGAACTTTTATTTTTCGGCGCGCGCATATACTCCCAAGCACAAGATCATGACAAGCGCAAAGGGATCGGCGCGTTAAATTTGAGCGGAGCACCCGCCATATTATCCACATGTAGGTCTACAGAACTTGTCAACCCGTAAATTTACTTGTAGTGTGCAAGGTAGAACGAACTGCTCAGTGGCTTTGTCATTGCACTACATATCTCAACCAGCAATAGAAGAAATGAAAGACGGCCATCGGATATTCATTACAACAAGTATATCGTACTGTAACAAGACAGCAAGGAAAGTGGGAAAATGCTACACGCGATCAGGAGTTGGAAGCAATCGAAAACATAGATGTAGTGAATGGTATGATATAATGTTAAAATGAGAATGCTAAGATATGGCGGATGTCCGTAGTGCGTCAATCATCACCGAGGGTTCATGAACGTTCGTGCATGAACAGCGTACAAGATGTAACAAATCATGAGGGTAAAGGAGTGTGGGATAGGTGCGAAATGAATGACCTAGACCCGACGCCAGGACGAGACTGCGCATTTTGCCTTTGAGGGAGCAGCGCCAAGCATGACACCACCAGTCAGCACTGTGGTCTTTCCGCCATCATAAGGAGTGACTTCGGTCTTGGAGGTGTCGACAAAGACCCGTGCTTGCCTCGCCTTCTCGCGGCGAGAAATTTTGTTGGGAGATGATGACCGGTTAGATACCGACGGGCAGGAGTGTGTGCGTGCAGTGGACGCATATGAGAAGCATGAACTCGAGTTGGAAGAGCGAGAGCTGGAACGGGAATCCGAGGAGACGGCCGAGAGTGGAGATTCGGAGCGAGCGGGGGGTGAAAGGCGGTCAATGACTGGCGTCGCCCAGGTGGGTGCGCTAACCTCGTCGGCGATCATTGCAAATATTTCGTCATCGTCTGCGGTCTCGCTCTCCAGAAGCTGTTGAGCAATAGTCTTTGATTGAGACTTGGGGTTGGAAGGGAGGATAGGGGAAACAGCTTCTGCGAAAAACTCCTCAGACCAGACGGTCACAAGCTTTGAACCTTTGCCGAAACGAACGGATATGCAACCAGGGTCGACGAAGAAGTCGAATTCACAACTGCCAAGGGCGGCAATCCAGTCGAACCATTGCACGCCAGTCGTGAGGCAAGCAGAGTAGATGGCTCGAGGGGGGAGGCAGGTTGGTGAGAAGGTAAGACAGCGGCGGCCAGAGCCACGGAGTGGCTCTTCGGGTACCCAGGTGGAGGCAAAAAGGGCGGTCAGGTTAGCCTCAAGGATGAGCTGGAGCTTGATGACGGTGGCAGCAGGGTAAGAGACGATGAGGGGGCGAGTCAAATAGGCGATGGCGTGGGTAAGGGTGACAGAGAGGCTGGAGACAGGGGAAGTCATAGTAAATGCGAAGGTGTTGAATCGCGCAGCGACGAAGTGAGTGCGGGAGAGAAACTCGCTAAAGGATACGTGAAGACGTTAAGAAGGGAGTTGTTTGTTTGTTTTTTCTACGAAACGGATTGAGAATCGGACTGGGTGATCGAAAGTGAAGGGGTCGACTCAGTTGAAACGGGTGGGAACGAGTTGGGGCCCTACAGACTAGAGAGAATAAAGTCAGCGAACTGAGAAAGGGCGAGAGAAGGAGACGGACCTGGCTGCTGGGGAGAGAAAATGAAGTGGACGGGATTGTCAAAATCCTGATGAGGGGAGGCGGAGGAGAATGGGGGAAGGGTTTTATAGTGGCCCATGGCGTAAACAAAGGCCATGCTGCTTCCCTGGAGCGTCGCCAAGCAAGAACAAAAGACATCACCAGCCGCTCCCTTTTTCGTATACACAATAACAAGTCATTTCATTTTATTGTCTCCCTCTCTCCTTCCTTTGTTCCGCTTCTTGCTGCCTGCTCCTAATACAGTTCTATCTAATTCATCACAGCTTCGCCTGGTCTGGTCCTCGCCTATCAGCACGCACGACGCCCTCCTGACAGGTGACAGCGACTAGCGTTTCAGCACGACTATACAGCTACAAACCAGCTTCAGTATACACGTCAAGACCCTGAAACCAACGCTTACCCTCCCGTGCACGACCCCACGTCCATCGCCGGCGCGAGAACACACCACCTGTCGCCTTTTGTCAGTGTGCCAGCCAAGAGCATGTTAGACCACACCGCTCACCACATAGAGCAGACCGTCCTCACAACGAAAACTATCACTACCCACGAGGTGTTCACCAAACCAACACGCACAGCGAAATCATGTGAACAGCTTACTCATAATACCAGATCGAGTGATCCAGCGTGGCCTGAATCGAAAACATCAGGCCCACTGGGAATTCATCCGGTGGAAATAGACTCACACCCATCGCATAGGCATCCGGTCCCTTGGAGAACCTCTTGAGTTTCAGTGTGTCCCCCGCAACCGTGATACTACACCAAAGTTAACTCCCTCTCGTGTTACGTGTCTCGAATCCATACAAATTAAGGTCCGACATGTACGCCAACATGCACTGGCAAACTTTCGTCAAACAGTAACGCTGACAGAGTCGGAATACCCCTACTTTCTGATACGGCGTCTCGTAAGCATCCGTTTTACCAGTCCTTGCTTGCATCCAGAACATGGACCTCAAAACTCCGTGTTCATCGGTGACCGTATGAGCGGCTCTTCTGACAGCAATGGGGCCATTGGTACGCTCCTGCAGAGCTCTGGGTCACACGGAGAGCATCTCATGGGTGAGAAATACGCACCGCGGCATAAGTCAGATATATCTCCTTCACCCTTGGGTCAAGCCCTTCTCGAGCCGCGCGACGCCGGAATAGGTCTTCCTCTAGCTCGCACTCATCTAGGCTTGGGACTCCAGCCGGTACCGGCCACTGGTGCGAGGGCTGCCATGGCTCAGGAACATGGAATGAGCACAGTAACTGGAAGATGATTTTGCCATTTTGAACCGCCTTCACGCTGCGGGTACTGTACGAGCGACCTTCGCGTAAGCGTTCCACGAAATATATGATGGGGACAGCGGGGGACGCGCTGAGCAGGAAGTAACACTTGTCCGACTTTGTAAGCTCTTTTACTTGGTGCGAGATGGAGGTATCCTCACATGAAACGACTACTCGCAATGAGCTCTCGGTCAGATGGGAGTGAAACTGAGTTGCTCACGTGGAGACCAAAGGTAGGATCAACACATTTCGTGGCAGAGACGATGGCTTGGGATATCACCTGTCCACCGAACACACCGCGCGCTTGGACTGGCACAAATAACTTGACGGAACGGAAGAGGTTCACGTCAATTTGCTCGACTTCTAGAGAAGTCGAAATTTTTGAACTCTCGGCTTGGTTACTTTCCTCCATGCTAAAGGGATGAAGCGTTTGAACGAAGAAGACGGCTTACATTTTGCCTGCGAAACGATGAATCGGCGACTAGTCTGTCCACGTTACCGGAAGCTGTCTCACAACCACCTGCCAGCGAATAAACTCGAGGGTCCAATTTATATGATCTCCACGTCTACTGTAAATCCACATTCATGACAGATTTGCTGTCCATGCCCATCGTCAGTCGTTTCTACAGGACCAAACGCGTGTCTGTGTTCCTGATCCTTCCGCCGCTGCCATACTCCTTCCCGAGTCCTTTTCCGTAACTCCCTCAGTCCTTCCTCGAACTTCTTGTTCTTTTTCTTGTTCTTCTCCTCTGTTCGACGTTCCCACTCGGCATCCAGCGCTTCTGACGAGCCCCATTTTTTCCACGCAAAGTCTTCGACTTGGCACCGTAAGAAGAGCATCATGTTCGCAAAGGTGGATTTATGAGGGTTCGCCTTCAATAGGTGCGGAAGGAGCTCGCGGTCCCGTAGCTCAGCTAGGAGAACTTGGCAACCGTGATACCTTGCAGACATAACCACTTACCGTCAGTAAGAAGGTAGTCCTACGTCGGGTATGTGTGATCATGCCATCACTGAGTGAATGTGATGAAAACCATACCTCTTTGCACTCTGTTTTTGTCAATAAACTATACTTCTCTGGGTACTGGTCTTTACATTTATTGCAAACCAGACAGCCGAATATTTTCTTGAAGGTATAATCAATGTCCACCGTGTTGCATTCCTCGCATTTCGGATTGAGGGATGGATCGAGATATATTGCTGTAGACGGTTGGGGAACCACCTATCAAGGGTGGCTGGTAAACTCACGGGGTTCAGCATTTTGCATTGCCCGCTGTCTTTCTCTTTCGCGTTCTTTGGCACGAAGATCTTCGCCAGCCTCTTTGCCATCCTCGACCAAGAAGCCCCCTTTAGAGTTGACCATCTTGGACAGATCATACTCAAAGTAGGACCCTAGACGCGAGTCGCGTTTGAGCGGCTTGGAAGTGGGCGACGTTGAAACCGCAGAGGCTACTTCAAGAGGTCGCTTCTGGTTTGCATTCGGGACTGACGAGGATGAAGCGGCCTCTTCTTCCTGGCGCCTTTGTCTAGCTTTCGCTAGTTGTAATGTTCAGGGGCATATAAATTGATAGACCAGTTCATGCACACCTCTCAGTCGATTAAGTTCAAAGCGTTTCGCATCTTCAGGAGTCAAGGATGGTGGCATTCGTGACTAAGTAACTGAGACTTTGATGACAGGTGTTTACTGATCTGTTGTACCGTGACAGACTGTAACACTGAATCAGACGTCTCCAGCTAGCTATCCTCAACAGTGGAGTTCTCGTCCACTGCCATGTCGTCCTTCGATATCTCCGAGGTTCCGTTGCCGTTACTGGTGCCAGACTCCATTGCCGCCACTCCACTGTCAATCGCCGACGAGGGCTCGTCAGCATCCAAAGTAAGTGGTGTTTTGAGTGTTTGCGAAATCAAAGTGGTGTGACCACTCGGTCCAGCGCCGTGGGTCGAGCTGGCAGCACCAGCGCTGAGAATCCCACCCCCGATTCCGAATCTCCTCATCTCTCCACTTTCGGTCTCGCTAGAGCGACTCCTACTCTCGCGACCTCGATCTTTGTGGTTTGTGTAATCCCTTCTACCACCTTCTCCTTCATCATCAGAATCAGAGAGCTCGCCGTCCCCCTGAATACGCGAATCGAGTAAGCGCCGATGTCTTCGGCTGTCGGATGGTATGAGATCTTCGTCTTGATTCATGTCGTCCATCACATCATCCACAGGCGTCTTTGGAATGTCTGACAAGAAAAATAGGTTGGGAAGCGAATATCATATAATAATTCGTTCCGTACCCGTCATCTGCACGCTCGGCGGACCCTGCAGCTTCCGCAAGTTCTCCATGACAATATTCTTCACCCGTTCCAAGTATTCTGGAGTGTTCATGTCCTCAGTGTTTGACGCTTTCACATCTAGTTCATAGTCCGGCCCAAAATACTCGTAGTATTCGTTGACCGGTATTTCTTTTGGAGTCCTTGTTAGTCTCTACTATATTGAGTTTGGGTGTGTCGTTCGTACCAGGTCCGAGCTCAACCCCAGCAGCCAATCCTGTCTCGTATGCCCATGCACGACTGACGTTTCGCATCGTATATCCCCCTCCCCCAAGGAGCAGCAGCGGCTTGTTGAACGACTTGACAAACTTGACGCAATTTGCGTGCCCTAGCGGACATCAGTTCGTGACGTGTAAGAGGTGCTTCGAGGATCCTACCTCTCATAGAAAGATTGAGACATCCGAGCTTGTCCCCGGACAGTGAATCCGTGCCACATTGTAGAACGATGGCTGAAGGATCATACGATTCCATCACTTGTCGTATTATCTGCATCGAATAAACATTTTATAAATTGACACTGTTCTACGGGGTATTGCTCACCGGCTCAAAGACAGATCTGTAGTTCTCATCTGAGATACCGTCCCGCAATGGAAAGTTCAGAGCATAATACTTCCCCTTCCCGATGCCTACATCCTGTTTGATTCATATGAATCTTAGAAGTGTAATCTCAAGAAGAGGATGCTTACACGAAGTTCGCCGGTTCCGGGGAAATATTCACCATACTTATGGAAACTAACCGTCATGACACGATCTGTAGTGTAGAATGCTTCTTCTACACCATCGCCGTGATGGACGTCAATGTCAATGTAGAGCACACGCGTATGGTACCTAATACATCGTCGAGGTTGGGTTGAACTCTCATCTAAAAGTATGAGCAGACTGACCGAAGCAGTTCCAGTATGCCGAGGACGATATCTACGGGGTGATGTTTAACCAATGTGTCGTTGGAGGGCAATATTCACAATTTACCGTTGACATAGCAAAAGCCACTAGCTTCACTCTTCTTCGCATGATGCAGTCCGCCGGCCCAGTTGATTGCAATGTCACACTTGTCCCGGCTTAGGCGAGCGGCACCCTCTGGCCGGGCTCGTTGATCAGAAGAGCTCTCTGAACTGCAAGATGACTAACCCATAGAACCACCAGCGGATATAGAGCAATAGTCAAAAAGCCCGTCAAAAACGGGGCAATCATCACCAACATTGTCTATTACATGCAGAACGTTAGAGTGTAGATGGGTTAATTGGAATGGCCCCGTTGAACTTACACTTATGTTGTTCTTTAATGTATAAATTCATGTTGCTGGGTGTTATTCTACTGAGAAAATCAACATACTCGTCAGAGTGAAACTGGGTCATCTCGCGTTTCGTTGCGGGTTTTGCGCGCTATACCGTGGGGGACAGACGAATGTCAACCTGGAGCAGGCACACCTCTGTACACTCACGAAAATTTCCATTTTTTTGTATAGTCCGTAGTTCATGACGAGGGAGTGACACATCCGTATTCGAGTCGGTTTCATTCTGGTAGGGCAAGCCATTGAGAGCTGCTCACCAGTACAGAGTTTTGGGATACATACGGATGCCCAGGGCCATAGTGGAAGCCCCCGATGTCCGAGTCGAAAAAATAGCACTGGAGGCCAACATCCATTCGGATGGAATAGTACCGTGAGGCCCAGCCAGTTATGATGCAGGGCAAAACACATACGACTCGCTTTTTGTGGGCTTCGCCGTCAAGGGGCAACATACTCTCCGACATCTCCAACAACGTTGATGGACGAGGTCGCAACGGTGACAAGATATACTATGAGACCTGGATTTCCGCGCGCTTCCAATAGGGTTGATTGCAATTACTCACGTGCACAGCAGTGACAGCAGTGTCTCAAGATGGACGTCGCAGGTATCGCATACTTAGTACCGAGGATGTTTTGAATTAGACTAGTACACACAAAAAAACATGCTCGGTAATGTACGTTTGACATTCTACATTGATCAGATTTTAGCTTTTCCCAGTGGAGCGTCGCTTCCTCTGTACACCAAGGTGGAAGGAGCGAACCCGAAATCGTCTGGTAAAAAGATGTCCTATGCAAGAGTTAGTGATAAGACAACGTGTAGTGGACGTGGAAGCGAACAAGTTCCCCGGCTATCACGCGGACCTATGAGGTAATTTCAGAAACATGCGGGTGACTGACTTTAAGAGGAAGATGTGCCCTTACCATGGACCAATGATGGACTGCGTGCAGTGCAGCAAACCATAACTCCAGAGGAGCTGAGTCAGTCAGTCCGCTTTGGTTGGCTGATTTCTCTCACCTCTCTGCCAAAGGTAGTTTCGAAAGTATGAGGAAAGGGTGTCACGGCGTTCAGAGTGATGGCTTGATCCAGTGTAATCGAAGGGGACGCCCCGAACTCTTTGAGGCGTGATATCGCGGAAATCAACGCATCATGAGCTTCGGAGAGGTTGCTCTCCATTGGGGTGTTTCGGTTGCGCACATCGTAAGATAAGATGTAGGGTTGGCGGCCAACCATACAGTCGATCAGCAGAATGAAGTGATCCCGTGCATGGCGTATATGTTTTCCTATTGGAGGCATCATCAAGGTTAAAGCGAGAATGGAATATATAGGCAAATAAGCTACCGATTGTCGAGCCCGGGAGATATTTGGACTGTACGGTAAGCTGATTGTTGTCAGTCAGGACATCGTCGACGAGATCAAGTGCTTGTTGCAAAACGGTGGAAGAGACGAAAAGGAGCTCCGATAATTGTGACGAGTGTGGGTCATGACCGCCATTGGTATGACTGGTGTCAGACTTTGTCGACTCGGACATGGCTGACAAGGACATGTCAATACGATGGAAATCGAGCGTCAAGTGTGCGCGGGATTGGAATCTGGCGGATAAATAGGTGAACACTAGTCAGGCAGCATATTTTCGTCGAGGTCGGCCTCGAGGACAGATTCATCTGATAACAGAGTTGTGTCTAACTTCGGCCACGGAGGTAACATATTCCTTGAGCCAAATTTCGAACAGCCCACAAGATACAAATAGGCTGCCCGAACTCAAGGCAAGGAGTCTTGTTCTACCAGAGATGCTCCCAAACCAACAAAGTGGTTGGATCAGAGACAGGAAGACTGTCAGCGAATGCGCGTCCACCGTCGTCGTCACTCTGGTTGAACGTGCCCAAACTCAGCCAGGCCTCCGTCTGTCCCACAACCTGCTTACGTAACCAACTCTCCATATACCCGCTTCCCGAGTCCGAGATTGTACTGTACTCTCCATCCACCATATGCTTCCTTCACTCAGAAAGGCGGGCTCCCTTGCTCGTGTAAGTAAAAGCTCACCATACTTCCCTCGCGTATCCTCACCACGTTTCCAATTCCTTTACCCAAAGGCCGTCCATGCCGGCCAGCGCCGTTTTCTCTCTATACACGAGTACCAGTCCGTGAACCTCCTCAATGCAGTGTGTAATGCTACCCTCTGTTTTACTCGGTTTGCTGACCTCACTTCTAGTATGGTATCCCGACCCCAAAGAGCATTAGCGCAAAGAGTCCCGACGAGGCCTTCAAGGTCGCAGAGAATTTCGGCATGTCCTTGTCCTTCAGGCTCTCGTGAAAAAAAAGGGATCCTCAATGTTGTGAATTGTTCGTCCACAGGCACAAACAGACTGGTCATCAAGGCCCAGGTCCTTGCCGGCGGCCGAGGCAAGGGAGCTTTTGACAACGGATTCAAGGGAGGTGTACACACCATTGACACGTATGTCCTTTTGTGTGCAGACCTCGTCTATGCTGACTGTGTATTATTAGTCCTGAACAAGCACGGGAAATAGCTATGCAGATGATCGGTGCCAACCTGATCACGAAGCAAACTGGTTCTGCTGGCAGGATCTGCAAAGCTGTTCGTTCCATCCTCGGTGTCAAGTTCATACTGCTCATCATTGTTAGGTCATGCTCGCAGAGCGGCGGGATCCCGCTCACGAGTACTACGTTGCAATTCTCAATGATCGTGTCACTCAAGGCCCTGTCTTGGTGGCATCCAATCAAGGCGGGATGAACATCGAGGAGGTGGCTGCAAAGGACCCTCATTCCATTATTACTACTCCAATCGATGCCAAGAAGGGTGTCGATCCTTTGGTCGCTTTGGAGCTTGCAAAGACACTTGGGTTTAAAGACGCGATAACTCAGAAGGAAGCTGCGGATATTTTTGTGGCCTTGTACAAGCTATTCAAGGACAAGGATGCTACCCAGATTGAAATTAACCCCATGGCCGAGACCACCGACGGCCATGTTCTTTGGTATGTCAGCGCTCCCACACCCGTGTAATTCTGCTGCAACGTTGTTTTCCTAGCATGGATGCCAAACTTGGCTTCGATGACAACGCCGAGTTCCGGCAGAAGGATGTCTTTGACCTTCGTGACATTTCTCAAGAAGAGCCTTCCGAGGTTGAGGCGCAAAAGGCCAACTTGAACTTCATCAAACTTGATGGTAGCATCGGCTGTTTGGTTAACGGTGCAGGTTTGGCCATGGCTACCATGGACGTGCTATCGCTACACGGTGGAAATCCTGCCAATTTCCTCGATGTCGGAGGGTGAGGAATGAATTTCCTGCATCATAAAACGTTGTTCATCTCTAGTGCAGTGGCGCTACCCCCGAGACCGTCAAGAAGGCGTTCGAAATTCTCCTGACCGACTCCAAGGTTAAGAGTATTTTCATCAACATCTTTGGAGGCATCATGAGATGTGATTACATTGCCGAGGGTGTTATCCGCGCCACCAAGGAGCTTGACCTCAGCATCCCACTGGTCGTTCGACTCAAGGGCACGAAGGAGGCAGAAGCGAAGCAGTACGTGCCCATTATTAATTGACGGCGCGAGAACCACTGATCCTTTGCCTAGGATGATCAGGGATTCCGGTCTCAAGATCATACCCTTTGACGACCTCGACACAGCTGCCGAGAAAGCCGTCGAGTTGGCACACGCGTAGGGGACCAGAATTTGCATAGAGTATCTCGTTTACCATTTAATGATTATTGTCATCGTCTGAGTTCATTCTGTGATGAAGAACAGGATAAAGTTGCATTCAAAAGAAACAGAAATATCAATATATCATCCAATTGGACATATGTAATTGTGAGCACAGCTTTTCACCATGATGGCCGAGAAAACGGAACATGCGTATACACAGGTTGTGGAGGGATGTGGCTTTGTGAGTGAGAGGGTTGCTGCATGTGAGGGGTAGTAGACATGTTCTCTGAGCGACCCTGTCCGCGTTCTGGGGGACCAGAGTTCATGTACGGAGGACGGTGCCCAGAGGCAATCATCGCAGGTGGATGCATCAGCACTGGACTACCGTTATACATTGGTACATTCGCTGGTGTAGCAGGATGCATGACTGGACTTAGCATAGGCATTCCGCGCGGACGTGGTGGCGCTGAGCCAGTAACAGATGGTGGCACATTTTGGGGGGAAAGACCAGAAGCGTAAACAGGATGGACCGGTGTTGGTGCGGGATATGCTACCATTTGGGTAGGATAAGGAGAAGGGACGGGCCGTACCCCGCTATTATTTTGGGAGGTCTGCATTGGTACCCACATCGGCTGATTGTACAGCTGAGGGTGTCCGTTCATAGCGACCCGCGGTATGGGGCTCGGCGCGCTGGGAGGATATAGCACAGTAGGGCTCGGGGAGTGGGCAAGCATTGGCGACGGGAATGCAGCAAAGTGGGGGCGTATAGTGGCACCAGGCGCCTGAAGAGGGGTTGGATAATTGAAGGTCGGAGGGCGTGTGATCGGGCCATTCGCAGTGGGTGGCGACAAAGGCGGAGGTCGATGGGATGATGCATTTGAGGGGGTCGGAACTTGCTGGAATGCACGCGTTACATCGTGAAGAGATATTTTCGAAGCCACTGCAGCACTGGTTGGTGGTGGTGTTTCACCATCCTCGGACTTAACTTCTTGAATAGTGAAGGGTAATGCAGTGAGGTCGTCGGCAATACCCTCCAAGGAGTTTACAGCGGACATTTGTTCCTTGTCCGCAGTTTGAGACCAGACAGCCCTGAGATGATCTGGGTCAGGTGCCCTGGCAGGTGAATCTTTGCTAGAGAAGCTCAATGGCGACTTTGTCCAGGGAGTACTGAAGGATGCAGATGCAGGGGTACGTAGCGATCGTTCGGTCTAAAAATATACATAAGTTGAGAACAATGCCATAGACCAGTTCGAACGTACAGATTCCTCCGAGGCTTTGCTGTCTGCTTGTGTAATCAAGCTCAGGGTAGGAAGTTGCATGTCGATGTTTACTTCATTCGCAATAGGGCTTGCAATTGCAGCAGACCCTTTGGGTTCCGAGGGGACTGTTGCCGGTGAAGCATCGGTGATCGACGAGGACAAGAGCATACTGGATTCCGGCCGAGAAACTTGCGTAGCTTCCTCCAGCTCACTGGTTACTGTAAAATTGACAGTAGCCTTGGAGTCCTGGTGAGATGAGCTGGGGTCACGATAAAATCCAATTGCTGAGCCTGCTGGCAACTTTGGCTGTGTCCTCTGGCGCACCACGTAGGATTCCGATTTTGTAGACACTTCTTGTGCACCCGTGAGCCCAGAGGAAAGTGCTGTAAATTCCGGAGGTGGAGAGCAACTTGTGACATCTAAAATGAGCGGTGTTTCCTCTGACGGTGTGGTTTTCTGGGTCGTGGAGGGGGGTGCCGGTCCCCTGCGCCATGTGGGAAGGTCGTCGACTGCCTTCGAGCGTCCAGGTGCTGTACTGATTTTAGGGAACCCAGAAGGAAGGTTTACCTTGGGTAGAGAAGCGGAGTGCGTGCGGGTGACCCTCGGTAATTGAACTCTATACCTAAATTTGCTGCCTTTGCCTGGAGGGGGACGCTTGAACAGAATCTCGTTCACCGGCAAATCTCGCTTGTTCATCCCATCAAGAGGTGGGTCCCAAGACAGAGTGTCAAGGCGAACATGACTGGACGAGTTTATCAGCAGGTGCATTTGTCGCTTGGGGATTGCGTCAATTGGCCGAGAAATTGTAGGCAACTTGACAACGAGAGTGATTGGTCGAGGGGAACAGGGGGGCTCGCAGCCAGTGGTGCCGAAAACTTCTTGATCTAAATCTGGCTGAGACTGTCTCAGGGCTGGAGGTAGCCATTTGGCGTCTTTCGAGAGGGTTCTAGTCGGAGGCTCCAGTACCCGGACTTTTGGTTTAGCAGCACCAGCGAGCCAATCCACGGGTTCATTTGATGAAGTTCCCCTTCCTGCATCAACTTGCATGTTATCCAAGGCACCCTTGATGCGGGACATGACGTCGTCCAAGGCCGACATTGTGACCTGTCGAAAGGGTGTTGGACCTTTACTCAGACGATGGTGAGGAGCCATTGGGGATGGATGGCTCCGCGCAAAAGAGTGTGCGCCATTGGGTCCAGAAAACCTATGAGAGTCATGTTCCCTCATCCCTTGGGTAGGTGCTGTTGGGATCAAAGAGGAAGGAACCTGGATCTGCTCACTTGATGGGAGAGCAGATGCTTCCGGAACGATAGGAAGGGTGTGACGTTCGGAAGGTGGCGAAGTGATGGTTTTAGCAACAAGAACATGCGGAGGAACATCTTCAAAGAAGTCACTGGCGACCGGTCGTACGGGGAATGAATGACGGTCAGAAGATGCGGGTGAATAGGATGAGGGTGCTGGTGTCGCCGATGCCAATGAAGCCTGATCGCCGCCTATGAATTTACCGAGATCGGAAAAATCAACAACCTCAAGGTTATCGTCGGCAGCGACACCAGATGCTTCTTGGAACACTGGAGCTGAAAGAGCCGAGAGCTGCTGTGATTGGAGCCGTGTCTTGCTACGCCACGAATCAACCTGTTCTGAAGTCGGGAGCGACTCATTTGCGGAGGTAGTACTCGAGCGTGAAACTTTAATGTCATGTTGCGGACGTGTAACAGGTTTCAGTGAAGGTTGCCGTTCGTTAACATTGAACTGAGTAACTTCAGAAGATTTATGTTCTTCTGGGTCGGTAGCAAGCTGCTCAGGGTCCTGCGCAGAAGTGACGGCCTGCTGAATAATCTCTATAGCAGCGGCTTTCTAAGACGTTGGATGAGTTGGCTGTATCGTAGTTTGTGGCAAAGGGACACACCTGGGCTTGCACCATTCGTGCTTCAAGTTCGGCCGCCTTCTTTCTCGCACGTTCTTTCTCTTTTTCACGTTCTTCCTCTTCCAATTGCCGTCTCTGTTTCGCGCGCTCTGCAGATATATGCATAGCGGTCTTGTGTACGCCTTCAATGTCCAGCACTGATGAGGAACCCGACAGCTGTACCTCTGGTGTAGCTGCATGGGATGTGCCTGGTAACTGGGAAACCCTAGAAACTTGGGCCGATACGTTTGCAGGAAGGACGGACAAATGTTGCAAAGGAGATTCTCGTGCTTGAGATCTCCGGGAAAACGGGACATCCGAAGAATGAGACGACCCTTGCTGTTGGCCATCAGGAATTGAACTGGCAAAGGAAGCACCTGAAAGTCGGCGAGGCCGTTTCTCGCTAATACCGCGGGAATCGTGAAAAGATCCAGATGGCCCACCGGGATCTCTAAATCTGGCCTTGTTCTGACCATAGTCACTTCCGAAGTTGTGTAGACCACCATCACGCTCCGTGTTCCGTCTACCTATGAAGTCCCCAGTGTAGCTCCTTGATGACTGCGCCGAAGTATCATGAGTCCCCTCAGAAGGTTTCTGCAACAAGTGCACAAGATGTACCGGACTATGAGGCGGAGCGTCCCTGCTAAAACGAGGTTCAGATGGTGAAAGAGCGTGCTCTCCGTGAGCATTCCGCCTTGAAAATCCGAGGCTGGAACCAAGTCGGTTTGAAAAATGGGGACTGGTGTAAGGCTCTAACCTATTGGAACGCTCATTGAAAAGTACCCTTGACCCCTCCACCGAGGAATGACCAGGTTGGGATGGGGTAGGAGAAACCGATATATGCTGGGAAGAACGACTGGGCAAGTCTCTTTGAAGCACGATAGGCGATTGCCTGGTACGAGGCCAGCTACGATCAAAATCATCTGCAAACCTCTCTTCTTTGCTGACGGGCTCAGTCGACACATGGTCAGCGGTTGAGACGGGAGTTTCTCCACCCACAGGGGTGGTTGTAGTACTCGTGGCCGGCGGCTGTCCGGTAGCGGTTGGTGCTACTTTGTACTGCCGACCATCCCCGAACTCGATGACATTGTCCAGGAAGTTATCGTCATCTTCTTCCATCTACAAACAATCAAATGAGAGTACCATTGATGACAAATGATAACGAACCTCATCCCAATGGTGGGCATTCGGATCAAGGTGTACTCCCCTGAACGCGTCCGCTTCCTGGGGCGGTACTCGATTCAGCGTCAGAGGATCCTCAGGCTTTGGCTCCTCAGCTTTGATGACGCGGCCTGTGGATGAATGATTACTATCTTTTTGTCGACGAACTTGTTAGTCGGTGAGCAACTGGCCTTGAGCAACCTCGGCTGCAGTAGGGAAATCACTGCGTGGGGTGCTATCAGAGGTTACGGAAAGAGACTTTGCGTTTCCCCAAGCAGGTTTTGTGGAGCTATCCTTCTTGACCAGCGGAGACGACGAGGCCATGGGATTCCTTGGTTGGGGCTGTATGACCTTGCCACCATGGGGGAATTGAGGCGCTGTGGGTGTTGATGCGGGTGGTTGGGGTGGTGGTGCATTCGACGAAGTCGATGGCGTGGTAGAGACAGGTGGAGTAGCAGAAGAAGGGCGGGACCAACCTGGACCAGTAGTTGCGGATAGTGGGGCGGTTGACGTGAGCTTGGCAGTCACTAGCTTGGAATGCGAAGTGGAGGGCTGGGGGGGAGGGCGTGCTGCTGGGAGACGTGAGAGAACCGAAAAATAAAGAAGGACGACATACGGGCAGGGGTGCCAGCCTTGGCAGCTGTAGCGAGGGCAGCGACGACAGAGGTAGCAGCAGAGGAGGTAGAGTTCTTCTGGAGAAATTTCTTGTTTATGTTGACCGCGTTAAACCTCTTGGGGTGAGGAATGGCGAAGGGGGAGCACGCCGCGGATAATGGAGGCGCAGAGGGGGCAGCAGGAGCGTGATCTGGGGTGGTAGAATGTGATGAAATGGAGTACAACTGTTCCGGGTTCGGTACCGGGGATTGTGCACGAGTGTGCAAAAGTTGTCCACTGGCGGAGAGGGTCACTATCTCTGGTCCATCCTGCGATGATTCCGATGATACTGGGTCTGCTTTGTCGGTATCGGCCATAAACGCGCCCCAGGACGCTGATTGTTGACTTTGACGGGGAAGAAGTGGTGGTGTCGGTGGGGAGTAGTCGGGTGGGTGTGGTGGAACGAAGGAGCTCACCTTTGAAGGGGATGATATGCTGAGCAGCGCGCTGAACGAGTTTTGTCCTCGCTGCAGCAGACGAAATTGCACGCGGCGGGCTCACCGACGTCTCTCCTTTTTGGGTCAGTCCTATTACACAGTCGTAAGTACATCGCTACAGTCCTATCATCTCCCCCTCCTTCCTCCTCAGCCGTTCCACCTCCCCCTCCAGCGCAATATTCGCCATCTCAATCTGCAAGATACTCGACAGCAGCTCAGTCCACCTCGTCTCCAGTGTCGTCAGTTGTGCGCCATAACGCGTCTAGCAACCATGCATCAGCGACCAACCTCCGCGAGAAGCTATATGGGCGAACCTGCAAGTTCTTGCGCTCCCTGTTCAGCTCCGTGGTTAGCTCTTTCAATTCTTCGAGTGCTCTCTCGCACTGCTTTGCCGTCTCCTCCAACAGGTAGTTATGTATGCGCCAAGCATTCTGGCCATACGTTTGTAGGAGTGCAAGGTTGGTATGCCTGACAACACCAGCTCAATCGAAGTACGGACATTCTGCAAGTTCCCGCACAGACCGTAAGCGCTGATGCTCAAGTTGAGCATGTGCATTTCCAAGGGCTTTCCGCCACTCTTCATCAGTTCCTGGCGATGATGTAGGCGCGGGTAGTTGATACCTCACAGTGTCCAGTGGAGGCAAGAGCTGGTGCGCCTCTACACGCGCGAGCTCCGCAGCTAGCAGGGAATTGTTCTATATCATGTGTGCAGCTGAGGTTCACGAAGCGAGAAGGAGATTTCTACACCAACCTTGAACAACTCAAGCGGAGGTGGGACAAGAGGGTGCATGGTCTGCGGGGGCTTGGGCTCACGCGCCAGCTCCTTGTCAACCTTTTCTTTGAGAATGGGATACTGCTCGAGGTCATTGTCGTAGTACGGAAGTGAATCGAAAAGCGCTGTTTTGTCGTCAGTGAGCGAGGCCATGGTCAAGTCGTCGGAAATTCCTACTCCGACCAACTCGTTAACCTACTAACCACAACCACCCGATGTCCTTGCGCGCAACTACCCGCGCGGCCAGCGTCCTCAGACACCCCTGCGCCCGCCGCGGGTCGTCCAGCGCACTCTTGCGACGGAACATTCAGTTCACATCCTCGTCCAGAGGTACCTATTTGCTTCTGATCCTCGAGCTGTGCTTATCCTTGTCCAGCTTCCGTCTCTCCGTTCACCGAGCCTACCTCTCCCAACCCAACAGCGACAAAGTATGCACGGACCACAGAGTCGCTGCACACTTATGGCTCGTATTTGACTCAGTGCCTCCCAAAGTTCATCCAACAGTTTTCAGTCCTCAAGGATGAGCTTATCCTTCACGTCCCTCCCTCGGCAATAGTTCCTGTTCTGACCTTCCTGCGGGATCACTCCCAGTGCCAATTCAAGAGTGTTGTTGATATCACCGCAGTGGATTTCCCAGAAAGAGAAAAGCGTTTCGAGGTTGTATACAACCTGCTCAGCATCAAACACGCCGGCAGGATTCGGGTAAAGACGTACGCTGGCGAAGCGGACCCTGTACCGAGCGTTGTCTCTGTCTTCCGTGGTGCCGACTGGTATGAGAGGGAGGTATGGGACATGTTTGGTGTGTTCTTTTCTGGTCACCCAGACTTGTAAGTTTGTCACGCGCAGGATCTCCGTTCGTTGTTCACCGGATCTCTAGACGTCGCCTATTGACAGATTATGGTCGGTAGATCACGTTCGCCTTCTCTCTCATGCTTGACTTTACTTATCTGTGCAGGCTTCGATGGACACCCCTTACGCAAAGATTTCCCTTTGACAGTAAGTCAGAACACGATCTTGTAAAATTTGATTTCAACACCTTGGTTAGGGGTACTCGGAGGTCCGCTACGATGAAGAGCGGAAACGCGTTGTCTACGAGCCACTGCAGCTTACGCAGGCATTCCGGTGATTCTTGCTTTCATACCTGTGTCATCGGTTTTGCTCATCATACCCTTATGCAGGAATTTCGAATCACTTTCGCCTTGGGAGCAAGTCGGAGCTGGCACTGAGCCCATTAGACCCGCAGACCTCAAACCTATTCCTCCCCCAAAGCCAGAAGAATCACCAAAAAAGTGAAGAATCGATAACGGCGTTTCGCTGGAGATCGATACACCAGCCCGATACATGCGTAGACACGAGAGTCTGCTACCTACTATGACATAGATAGTTTCGATGCTTTGTTTGAGCATTCTCATGTCGTTTCCTCGCTGGAAGTCGGCGCATTATCATCGTTCTGTGTATCTTTCTTCCAGCCCATCCTGGATGCGAGGTAGTCCTGTCCAAGTACCTCGACAGCGACCCTCAATGATTCTGCAACATGATCTTCAACCCAGTCGTACTGATCCCAGAGTTCTAGCCAGCCAGCGGGGATTGCTTGTGTTACTGTGGTGCGCACCAGCTGATGTCCTGGGTCAGCTAGGTGTAAGATGAATTGTAAATAGGTGTCTGCCGCGTCAGAAGTTGCCTGCGCCAGCTGAGGAAGAGAATATGACCGCGTGAAGGGCTGGACTCGGAGATAGACTGAGGAGTAAATAACTGGGTTATCGACTGACAACTCCTTTTTGGGAGCCTTGGTTTGGTTCTTGATCAACTCGTCCAAATTGGCCTAGAGAAAGTATTGAGAAGGGAAGCTACTCAGGGTACGAGGAGATTACCTGAGCAAGCTTCAGCGCAGCCTCGTAGCCATCGACAACATTGAGTTCTCGGGCAGAACCTGGGGAGTCCTTGGGTCTGGACTCTTCACCGCGGTTGACAATGAGGTCACCGCCTTCGACTTGCTCCATAATCTATGGAAAGGGCTGAGCACCGAGAATGAATAATGAGGTGAATATAACTTACTCGCGTGAGTGAGCGATACACGAGGGTCTCGATGCCATCGTATCCCCGCATGTCATGGCTAAGCCAGACATGAATAACCTCGTGCTCCGAGATTGGAGGAGCAACGACATTCAATATATCATTGAGAGTGGATAATCCAACCCTCTTGAAGTCGTGGCCTGATAATTGTTAGGAAGCTTGTGAATTGTCATCATTTTTGCATACCAAGTTTATCCAATTGGGCAGTCTTCGCATACTCGAAGACGCCTTCTCCCCATTTGCTGACTTGTTCATTCTTTGGCAGGTTCTTCACTTGCTCATCAACGACGGATCTGGCTTGCTGATACGCAACGGAGGCGCTGTTCCATACATTCGACCACACCCACCCCCCCGATGAAGTGGCAGACGCAGCCGCTGCTTCCTCGAGTTTGGTGGTAAAGATTGCTCCCGTAGCTGAGTCTGGCTTCCCGGACAATGAAGACGTGGAGGACGACGGATGCACACCCACCCTGACGCGTTCGGTACCCTTGCGAAGGGAAGGGGTTCCAGCGCGCGAGGTAGGGCGATCTATCGGCGGCGCTGTTAAACGGGTAGGCTCTGAGCTTTTCTGGGTAATTTCATCGATGAAAGCAAGGACTTCAGCAGGATCTCCCTCGTTACTTGTATGCGCATGCGAGGGTGTAGTCTGACGATAGGTGGGAGGGCCAGCGGAGGGTTGGAGGTTATCGAGATCGTCGAGGAATTGAAGGGCCTCTTCCTGCTTGGACTTCGCTTTGGATGTCATGTTGGAATATTGCTCGTCGTGCAGTTGTCTGACGCTGAGCGGTGAGCGTCAATATAGCGCGTGCGCGCGCCAGTGGGGGATCACGTGTTACCCAATCAGATCCAGACTTCCAGCCTTAACCTTGCTCTCTTTCTTAAACCTCACCCATAGTGCGTTGGTTCCAAATTCGCTTCGAGAATATGCCAAGAAAGAAAAAGGACGAAGAGGAGGAGGTATATCACGTCGGTAAGGACCCCGCCACCATATAGACTACCCCGTTGCTACGAAGGATTTTCAGAGGTCATCACGAAAGCACGGGTCAGTGACGATGGTGATTGGGTAAGTGGCTTGCTCTAGTCATACTATCCAGTACAGATACATCAGATGATTTAGGAATACCTCGTGAAGGTGATCAGTACCATTCGCTGATATAAATTTCTCGCTCAACCCCATCACACAGTGGGCGGGTTATGATTCGGACTCGGATAGGTGGGTGTATAACAGCATCCAAGATACGCGTATTTCGTGGCACTTAGTATTCGTAGCTGGGAGCCTTCGGCGAACGTGCGGCAATGTGAGCGACTCCTGGCAAGCTTCTGGAAACATATTGGTACGGATAACAATGACTATCCTATCGGTTACGAGACAGCGGCTGGAGAAGAGTGGATTAGTCTGTGCTTCATCGCATTGTTTCCAGCAAATTCTCAAACATTTACAGATAAAGAGAAGCGATATTTCGCAGAGACTTTTGCCAAGTCCTCGAAACAAACGGCAGATAAGGCAACAAACAAGAAGAAGGACAGACAGGTCGGGAACACGTTGACATGAGAGCCATGACTAAATGACTTTCTAGGAGAAGCGAAAGTCGAAGTCGAAGTCGAAGTCGAGCACACTGCCTATATCAGAAAGTTCCACGGATAACTCTGAGACTTCAGATGAATCGTCGTCAACGAAAACACGTGCTACGAAGGAGCTCAACAGAACGGCACGCATCGTTGATACAGAAGTACGTGCCTCTCATCCGTCACTTTCATCTGTGCACTTGATTGATTCCTCTCCACATCGCAGTCTGAGTCTGAGTCCGATTGCCATTTGCGCAAGCAGGTGAAGGTTGCGTCTCGCTCGAAAGCCACCATACCAGCTTCAAAGGAAATCCCCAAGGTGAATCCTGCTTCTTACTTCCTCGGATAGTGCTTACGCCAAACAGGTTCTGGCCCAGGTCAAACGACAAGAATTACCGCCAACAACCGATGGTTCATTGTCTGCCGCACTACCCAAGGCTACCGTTGTACGCACTCATCAAGACCAGAGGACTAATCCCCTGGTAAAGTCGATGAATTTACCCTCTAAGAGTGTCGAGGCTGGAAGTTCTCTTTCCACCAAGCAGCGCGTGGCTGCTGGAATACCACCGCCTCCTACTGGCCCCAAGCCGCTTCCACCCGCACCTAAGAAGTCACTTCCATCACTCTCGTTTAAGAAGAACAAACCACTTCTTCCCCCCGATAGCCAGACGAAAGACACTATAATGTCAAATCCGACCGTTGCATCACCTACATCACCTGTGATTCAACACACAGACGTTGATGCAGATATGGTTGCTTCCCTCCAAGCAATGGATGTTGATGAGCCTGTTGATCTCTTTGGTTCTATCTTGGATGATTCTGGACCACTGGGTGGAAGGTATGTTGTTCAGGGGATGTAGAGCCTATCTGATTTGTGAATGTAAAACAGCTCTGAAGTCTTCACTGCCCCCATACCACCAAAGTCTCAGGAAGAAATCAATGCAGAGAAGTTTTTGCAAACTGTTCATATTCCAGTGTAAGTTCCATGTTATTTTTTTCTATCTGACTAAAAAGCCCCATTCCATCCAGGCTAAGTGGCCCTTTGTGAGTAATATTGTGATTTCTACTTCATTGGAACTGAATATTTGGTCCACAAAGGGAGATGGCTGTAACACCTGACCAGTCTGAGCAACCAGCAACTGAGTTGAACAAGACCCTGGCCATACCAAAGTGTGTTGGACTGGTGCATGATATTCAAGTGCTAACCTTCTTTCCAGAATACCCAAGAAGTGGAAATGGTCTGGTGATCTATTCATCAGCACCTCTGATAGCAAAACCGAGCCTCTTTGTGCTGTTACTATTGCAGATCCTAGTGGCATAAGCAACAGCTCCCACATCAATCTCTTGCTGTTGTCACTAGACTCACTCCGGATCTCAAAGCTATATGCAATTATGGATCTATCACCTCTTCTTCGAGCCTGTGGAAAATCCCAGTACTTTGGCAGGCTCGAGTCAAGTGAGCCCAGTGAGGAGGTGATCATACAAGGCTTGGAACATCACTTGAAAAGTGAAGGATTGGTTGGCTTTCTTAATTCTTTGCTTAGCATTTTATTGACTCTGCTTTGTAGGCTGCAGCAATTCCATTGCTCCTTGATGATACTGAAGTAGCAGTGCTTATCATCTTTCCAGGGGCACAACAAGGGTTGACCAAGGTCCTACAAGTACCAGAGCATCTACTGTCTGGAACTCCTCTTCTTGTTGTGCTTTTGCCCCTTCTAGTGTCAGCCATGACATCTACCAATGTTGCTGGATGGAGATATATTGAGACTGTGATACAGTCCTCAATCAACTCACAGGATGTGTTGGTACCTCATGAGCTTCCCCAGGAGGCTATGTTGTATCAGGCAATGTCCTTGTTGCATTTTCCAAAGAGACTATTGGACTTCCTCAACAACTCCCCCACAAGCAGAGCATATTGTATCTGGCCCTTGCCTGATCAATTGTCACTAGGGTTGGACACTACTATGCTCCAATGCATTCTCAAATCAACCAAAGCAGTGTCAACCAAGGTTGAAGAGGATGTCAGGGTTGTCTTCATATCTAATAGGCATTTGGAGATATTGCACAATATGCCATCTCTGGTCACAAAGCGAGTCAACTCTCCTGAAATTCAATTTTGGACATATGGCTACTCTGCCAGCATAACCTGTGAGAGATGGAGAATTCAGGAAATCTATCCATTAGGTATGAGCTCATTCAATGTTGTGTTGTTGTTGCATCTGAAATGTTACCTATCATAGGGGGGATTGTAACTTTTACTGCTTCTGCACTTGCAGAAGATTTAGTGGGTTGTCATCAATTGATATCCAACATCATAGAGCACCCTCTTTGGCACTGCTATCTTATTCCAGAGGTTGTGGCTATGAGTCACCTGTTGTGCAGTGATGAGGACATAACTTCTCCCAGGTGAGTCTGAACCTTTAGATTGAACACATGTTCAACAACCTCCTACAGTGATCCTGTCAGTGAAACATGTTTAGGCCCTATTTTGGACTTCATCAATCTTGGATTGATTTCTACAACCAGAATGCCTGAAAAGGGACATTCTAACCAAGTTGTTTGGCTCTCCCAGCTCTTCAGTCATTCTGCTGCCAGTGGGCATGAGCTGTTAGAATTCTATCTTGAAGTCCTTAAAAGCCATTCTACCACCTTAGGCATGACAGCTGAACAGCTCATCACTTTTACAAACAATGAGGTCATCAGAGATCTTTTGAATGCTCAAATTCAACCAGCATTCATGGAGAACTATAGGAGATTTGTAGTAATCAGAGCTGCCTCTGAGGATACTATACCATTTGATAAAGATGGAGTAAGTCTTTGCCTCCTTGTCTTGTGACACCCTATTGATTGTACTTCAGCTTGAATGGTCATCACTCTCTCTGTTCAGCTTCAGAGATGACTATTTTCAATCATGACCAACCTATTATCAGATTAGTTGCATACTCATGATATAATATTGGATTCTTCAGACACTAGCTTTGTAAAGTGTGACAATTAAACCACAACACAGCATTACTATTGCCACATTGGAATTGAAAACACTTTTGGTGTGAAGCTAATAGTTCATCTTGCCTCCAAAACCATGTTGTCCATTACAATATATGTATCAATAAGCCTGTAGACCCTTCAAGAAATGTTCCAGACATTCCACTGTACCACTGGTATATCCAATCCAAAAATTGGGATTTTAGATGCCTTCCCTGAGCACATGCCATACCTATAAACTTGAAGTGCTGTTCATCCTATCAACAACCTGATAGATTTGGTTCTTTTCCATTTTTCTTTGGAACAAAATAGATCAGCATCTTGAATAGACTCATGTTGACCTAGAACTAACATAGTTGCATGTCTGTCAAAAAAATTGCAACTCTGCTGCAACCCACTACTAACCGTAGCGGGACTTAGATAATCCGCCGAATTTGATTCCATGTGATTGGCTTCCAAAAAGGTGCTGACTCCCAGGTTTAACGGTTTGCCTAATTTTTAGCTCGTCTTGTTTGCTCGCCATGTCAGGTCTCAACGCTTTGTTGCTCAATCCTGCTCTTCATGATTGCCTTGCGGTTATCAAGGGTGCGAGGAATGGGTTCGTCTATGGCGTCAAAGTCAGATTCCCCCACGCCCTCATAATGGCTATACTCTTCGGACGTGGAGAGTATGTCTGTTCGTGCAGTCACGTTAACAATCTGCTAAATATTACGAGTTAGCTGGAAGACGCGCTCTCGTGTTATCTACCAAACAACAAAGCAGCATGCCCTCAATCTAGCAAAGTTTGTCTCGCTGTACAAAATTCTACTGTTACTCCAGAGGAAGGCGAACAGAGGGAAGGAACGCAGCGCGGATACATTCATCGCAGGATTGATTGGGGGGTATGTCGTATTCGGGGAGAGGACCGCGGTGAACGAACAGGTACGCTCCGCGCTCATGTTATGTCGTTGTGCTTAGTTTTCCCCCGAAGATCGTGCTCTACGTGGTTTCGAGGGTGATCGCAGCATTTTTACCCCGTACAGAGGCACCTTATTCAAAAACACCGTCGCCAGATGGATCCGCCCTCGCTCGTCCCATCCCACCAGATCCTCGGTACTTCTCGGTATTTGCGGCGTTGGCATGGGGCGCCGTAATGTGGTTGTTCAAGAATCGGGGCGAGAGCATCCAACCTGGCATGTTCAACTCTATGACCTACTTATACCGTGACTCGGAAGTTTGGAAAGACATTAGGACGCTCCTTTGGCACAACACATAATCTTACAAGGTATATACTTCTCTCCCGTAATGAGCATGGAGACGCTGAACGGTCCCTTTCCAGTTAGAACGTCACTTCCACTATCCCTTAGTTACCCACGTTGTGGTGGCAAATAGTCGATGGTTCTTGGAATTCGATTGCACTTATACTGAATGGTTCGTGAGCAAACGGTTCCATGTTTACGGTGACAAGCACTTTACCCCGAGCATCTCGATGGCTGCCGAACAAGCCTTGTGACATGTTTTGCACAAGTCGAATTGTTTCAGGAGCACACTCATCTCGGCTGCTACGTCGGTGGCTAGTTGACCATGAGCGACTTTTTTGATAGCTGTCCTGGGACATCATACCTGCTTCAAGTCGGGTAGCCAGCAGCATCCGAGAATCATTCCATGCTTGCGTAGTATTTTCTTGGTGAGCGACACATACTCCATACCCAAAAGGGAAAATATCTTCCCGTGAAAGAATCAGTTTGAGTTGCTGTATTCTGTAACTGTGCAGCTGGACGAGATCATGGTATGCGGAGACGGAGGGGATGAGCACGATTTGATTCTTGGAGTAGGTGGCAAGTGGCGGGTGTAAGAGGTATGCACTTGCTTCAGCTGCAACGTCATCGAGACGGCTCCTCGTGGCAAACGAGTAGACCTCGAGGGGATGAACGGAAGCATTAGCAAGCAGGTGTGAGTGAAAGGTGCGTCGGAGAGGTTCCGAGAGGTCGTATTTATCGGCCAACCGGAGCATGTCCGGGAGTAGCGGGAATGGGATGAGAACCCCCTGGTATAATGAAGCTGGTTGCCCCATCCGACGTGTCTGGCGAGCAGACGGGTCAAGGGAGGGCGGCGGCGGCGGGAAGTGTAGCAGTCTGAGCAACAGACGGAGTGTTGAGGCGGATTCATCCAGCTCTAGGACTTTGGTGATGTCTTGAATATTCTCATCAGTGTGAACAAAGCCATGCTCCTGGTCACAACACAAGAACATGTTCCCTGTGATATCATATCATCATCAGTCTATTTTACCGGAAAGCAAGATTCAGGAAGCGAACGGAAGACTTCGGATGTTCGGAGTGCGCTCTTGTGCACGTCGAATTCCTCCTGGTCAGGAATCGACCTAACTCGAAAGTCCGGGGTTTGGGGTGCACAGAACTCAAAGTCGTGAAACATAGTGAGGGGTTAGTACCAGGAGTTGAAGAGGCATCCATCTTGATAACCAGCAGCCTGGGAGGCACCCAAAGTTCAACGAATACACGACGTGGCCACCACGCGGCAGGCCGCAGCGAGTCCACAGCCGTAATAAGTCATCCACATGGATGCATGAGAGTGAGAATGTATAGTCGGTTGTTTCCATGCATTGCAAAATACATCATAGACCTAAATCACGTATGACACAGCGTGAGACGACGAACTGGTGTGACGAGGCGGTTAGAAAGGGACATCAGCCTGGAAAATCGAAAAAAGGGAAAGAAAGAGAAGAGAAGAGAAGAGAAAGAATGGGATGCATGCCCGTGAAGTCATGGAGAGCAAAAGGCGACAGAGGTATCATCGGAGAGAGGTAAAGGGAAGTGAAATCTAAATACCGAAAACCCTAGAGAATATCCATCACATCACTACACACTTCGGCTTCTTAGGGTCCTTAAGCGGCTTATCACCCTGCTTGCCATTCGATCCGCCAGCCTCCATTCGTTTCGTCTGTCGTAGGGCACGAACGAGATTTGTAAAAAGCAGCTCCACGTTATACGCCGTCCTGGCCGATGTCTCCATGAACTCGCATCCAAACGTTCGCGCAAGGGCAATGCCTTCCTCACGCGACACCTCTCGCTCGTAAGTCTTGTCGCACTTGTTGCCCACCAACATGAAAATTGGCTTTTGACGCTTTACTTTGAGCATCGACTGTCGGAAGACTTCGAGTCGTTCGAATGTTGAACGTGAAGCGATCGAGTACACAAGTATAAACCCTTGACCCTCGCTGGCGAGAGTTGAGTGGTGGTCAAGGAAGGGTAGTGTGGGATACTAACCGTACCCATTGGTCTCTCAGGGTGGCGTACTCCTCTAACGAATTTATAAAATCGGGTATTTCAGCCGTAAAGGGATGGCGTACCTTGTCCAGCGGTGTCGATAACCTCTACAAAGCACATCTTATTGTCCACGATGAGCTGTTTCCTATAAGCGTCTTCTATCGTCGGGTCATACGTCTGAACAGAAGAAAATCACCCAAAGTGCCGAATGAGTAGACATAAATCGTACCTCTGTGATAGAAGAGTAAACTGATGAGTTAGACACGACATCGGATGTGTAGACTTACCGACAAAGCAGTTAAGGGTGAACTGAAGTGTGATCAGGGGCTGTGTTATGACACGGGGGAATGACCTACTTGGACGGCCAACGCAGTCTTGCCGACACCACCATCACCCAAGACAGCTACTCGCCAACTGTCCATAGCTTGTCGACAGGGAAGGAAGAAAAGAAGATGTGTAAGATTGGGAAAATGGTGTGTAGGATGGCAAGAGTCTGCGGACAGGGCTGAGTGAGGGTGGGAGAATATGTTAGATATGCAGACCTTGGATTGCTCAAAGTCGATGAAATGGAAAGGATGGGGGTCCGAGAGGAGAAAAGAAAGGGGAGAGTAAAGAAGATGTCGTGCAAAATCGTGCAAGGTCGTAAAAATGAAGGCACGAAAAACGGCCCAGTACAGAGCAGGAAAATGTAGTGAGGAGGAGGAGAGAAAGAAGAGGCGTTGATGAAAGTGTCGCTGCTCCTTCGAAGGGTCTTATTTCTATTCTGCAGCGGCACTGCAAGTTTGCTGATGCGTATACCGTTTAAGCCTCAATCTGCGCACCTTTTTGTCCCAATTCGCCCCAAATATGGAGAGTTAGGCTAAATATATTTCCTCCCAATCACCCCTCTCCATCCCCGGCCGAGCGTCTTTCACGAGCGTCCTCAGATTGTCGTCAACACAGCAAGTCATGCCTGCGCCCATATCTCTCCACTCTCACGTCTCACAACCCTCCTCGGCTATCGCCCGACTCGCTCCCGGCATTGCCAGGCCTATCTATGCCTGTGGCGTCTACGGGTACTGGTGACGCGTAAACACTCTGGCAGTAGGTTTCACCTCTTTCAACAATTTTGCGTATCCTGCTTTGGTCTAGCTCCGTGGACAGAGGATCGACGTTTTGGTCACTCAGGTGCCCACGGAAAAGTCGTCCGCTTCCAGGTCGCAATGTTCCTTCTTCATGCGCCCTCCAGAGACCCGAATAGGTGCTTGACTCCCTGATATACTTGCACTCAGTCCTCTTCCGAGCTTACACACGTTGCTGTCATCTTGAAAGTTGCAAGAGCAAGCGCTCATCCGTACGTAAAAAGGGTCGCACTATTCACATACAGTCTGGTTTTAGAGCATATCCACTTCGAGTCGATCGTCGGATCACATCCACTCTCCGAGTAAACGAAATATTGGGAGACCCAAATGCTGAGGCGAGCTGTTACCTTGCCGCCTCAGATGACTACAGCCAGCACATCCGAAATGACATGACTTGGCGATTCAGAAATAAGGCCTCCTTCGACGTTGTTTCACACATCGTTTGCTCGATCTCCAGAGTTTATTGCCACCGGAAGCAAGCGAGAATGATAACGTCGGATCCAGAGCCATATGAAGGGCCTGGAAACAACCATTCGGTATTTGTTTACATACATGTCCCTCGTCATTCCGGGAGAATGGTCAAAAAAAAAAAGGACGAGTGGGGAAACGATGTGATTAATACGAGTGTTCTCTAGCATCCGACACATTCGGGCAAACCTTAGTAAAGTTAAGTTCATTACACGCCTTTGCCTCGTTTTCGGTTGTTCGATGGAACCGAAATCGCGAAAGAAAGCAGTTCTCAATCAGCGGAATCGAACAGGTTCTGTGCCTATGATATATCACCCACTTACGAGGGTAAGTACATGCACAACCATGTTTCTTTGTTTGCCATCGAGACGACCAGCGTCAACGCGAAGAAAGGTGATGAATGGTGGGAATGGTTCTTAGTATTCTCTGAACACAACAGTAGTGCTCGACGATTCAGCGAGGAAGTGGGTAACAAGTAATATACCCATCCGACACATGAAGCTGATCCGCGTCATATGAATCGCTTGGCATCTAGATGATCCGACTCAGAAAACAGGTACAGTATAACTTGAACACAGTGCACCATACTGTATTGTTGGGCGGTCGCGTCTTGTTTAACATCCGTTCTCAGGGTAAGACTCTAAGAGGTAGGTGACCTGTGATGCGTCCTCATCTTAACATGCTACCTATCCATCGTCGTCTGCATGATCAGAAGCTTCCGTATACACCAAGGACTCGAAAAGTCGAGCGATGTCTCGCACGTCTCGTACTTGATCGAAATCCGCTCCATCTACTCGCACAGGATGACCTCAGTCAATTTTATTTCTGGTTCCTTCTGGGCAACTCAGTGTCTTGTCATCCCCACCAGCAAAGCTGTAGACAGATCCACCAATCTCTATCTTGTCAACTGGATTCAACAATTCGGTACTCTAGTGATTTGTTTGTGTTTCGTGAGGCTGCCTACAGCTTCAAAAATATTACTTTCAGCCTCGGCAAGCTGCAGCCTGCAGAAGGGCCGGGAAGCACAACTTGAGTTGGGACAGGAGGGTGAAATATGGAGAGTCGGTTGATTGGGCACCCGAAGATAGGAATAGTGAGTCGACTGAGACCTGATAACGATTTTTCAGTGTGATTTTCCATGACGACTTTCGGCCCAGTGTCCCAGTCTTGTGCAGCATCTCCAGGCGTAGATCAGGACGAGACCATGATCTCTTTGGCCCGACCGCAGCGATACACTATTGACTTGGAGGTTGCCAAAGTGGTACGTGTTGAACCCGATGACCAAGTATGATACTTTCAGCCAGCGGGTCAAGAGAAACTGTCGCAACTTGTCTGTGCGCGGGCTAGAACTGCGCCATTCCGCTGCTCGACTGGGGAGGGCTACGCACACGCGTGCTAGGTAACCCTTGCTACGATCCTCGGAGCGGCCTATTGGACAAATGTAACATTGGGTGCAGGTGCATTTCCACCACCCTTGTTTGTACCAACGAGTCGATGGGCAGCAGACTCAATCATCTCGGAATGACAAGTGACTCAGTGGCTGACGAATTCTCTCCATTAACAGGTAGGCTGACAATGGGACACGGAAAAGGTCTACATATGGAACGGAAGGCGGATGACTCAATGGCAATATTGGAACATGTGTACCTATACTCTAATGGAACAGTGGGGGTGGCGTGTAATAAACATTGAATAAAAGAACCTCCAAGATGCAGCCTAGTAGCGAAATGGTGCAGAGGGGCGTCCGTGGACACATAGAGTGGGGGATCAAATGTTCACGGGAAAGAGGTCAGTCTTGTCGACTGAACTCCACCTGTGTCAGGTCAAGGACAAAGGTTGTCTTGAAATTCTGAGGAGGCTCGATGAGTTTGACAGGCTTCGTTGACGAGAGGGGGGTATTTTGTGATATAGAGGCGAACGGTCGGATGGGGCGCGAGGGCGCGAAGTGGGGGGTGCGACGTGGCAATGGTCTTGGTGGGGCAGAGACAGAGTTGTGGGAAGATCCAGCGAGCGGAGAGGGGACGTATTGTGAGGCAGCGCCGAGCTGGGAACGAACGGAGGACATGGTGAGAGTTGCTGGCAAAAAAAACAAAAAGAGTGAGGAGAGGGTAGTAGGAGAGGGAAATAAAACGAACCCATTTAATGATGACGAGGGACAAGGACCGTGATGACGCCAAGTCTCAGACTGGTCGTCGTTTGGGTAGATTTTTATACGCGAGCTGTAAATCCGCTGGGGAGTCCAAGTAGAAGCCAAATCAACCCAACAGCTTACATCCCGTTGGGGTTCGGGTACACCAAACACTCGCAAACAAACACAACGATCACCGCGATGTATTCAAATGTCGGTGTCATGGTACAGGTTTCGTAGGAAATATACAAAGCCACCCCTCCAATCGTGCGTGAACAATGGATGATATACACCGAGGAATCTTTGCCTCCGAATGTGTGAGTTGAGTAAGCCGATCAGAAAAGAAATTTGCTTTAAAAAGGTAGTAGGAAAGAAAAAGAATGAATTGTAAAGTTCCAATTAAATTAGTCCGGATGATATCGTCGATGGAATGATACACTTCGGGCAACGGTCGGTGTCAGGTCGCGAAACCCTTGTTTCGCAGCAAACAAAGGGCAAACCGGAGCTCAGCCTTGCACGAAGCTGCGATCGTGCTTCCTAAGGCGGGGCAGCTGACTTGACGTGTATACCCAATTAGGATGACAGATTAGCTGTCGATATGCGGTGTGAATGTGGATGAGATCGAGGTGAGAACTTGAACATGGGCGGATGGTGGCTTGTCGAGGTCCACTCTGGCAGCGAGACCATCGTCAAAGTGACATTGTTATCCCATGTGGACTGGAGCGTGTGATCCAGGTTGGCTGCGGGCAGGGGCAGCGCTTATTGAACATCAACGAGGAGATTGCGCTCGAGAATATACTTTCCCTCTTTGTATTTCTGGGAAGTTTCATATGCTCGATCCTGCAATCACAGTTACACGAGAATGGATGACGACAGGTGAATACAAACGTATTTCCATCCTAGGATGGTGGCACACTTGACGCAATAAATGTCCCGAACAATGTGGTTACCTGTCGTCATCTGGCGGTCATTGGGTTCGCCTTCGACGACATTGACACTGTCCAACAGTCTGAGCTGTTGGAGGCATACACAGTGATAGAGCACTTACACCCCTTCAAAGAGATATGCGCGCCCGTGCTGGCCATTGAATGCCTTTAGGGACTTTTAGTGGCGAGCATGGGGGGAACACTAGAACACTCACTCGAGATATCATCGAGTGGATGGTGGCAAGATGAGTCTTGCACTTGGAACAACCATAGATGCGCTCGCCGGCGAGATAACGACGGTATTTCATTCCCATGTCGAGTAGAGGGAGGGCCACTGGTCTGGATGTAAAGTGGGATGTTGCTGAGGGGCTAGTAGTGCGGAAAGGTTGGCGTTCTTAAACAGTGGACGTGTGAAGGAGATGCAGTTGAGAGTGGGAAGGGAGGAGAGTCCAAGGTTGGCTGCCGAGTCGAGAGTCCCCTTTACGGTCGGGAGAGGACGCGGACGCCTCATTTAGGCGGCGGGTTTTCCCACCTTTGGACTGTTTCCATCCTGTAACTGCGCGTTATCGATGGCTTTATCACCAAGTTGACGTCGCCTTACTCTATCGCTGTACAGCAAGGCCGCCGTGTTCTCCATGCAGCCAACTTCCATCACACACTGCATACAAAAAGAAATTCGACCATCGAGTCGTGTCAGCAGCGCGCTCTAACGCCAACTTATGCTTGTTTCTCCGGATTTTGTAAGTTACTAGCGCGGTTAGGTGGACTTTGAATATGCCATCTCCGACTGAAACTGCGGATTGAGACATTATTGCTGGCAGTACCGGCCCGGAAGTGATGGGGTGATCGGTGGCAGGGGTCTTCGTAGAGGTGGCCAAGGTTTACCACAACACATCGCACTGGGGACAAGAAATTTGTGTGGCAGGGCCAAGTATTGTACGGAAAATGTCCAAAGGTTAGTCTTGTCTTGTCTATCACTGACTCATTCTCATTCTTCCCCTCCAGAAAAACAAGACAAGATCGTACGCCTCTTGTCGCGTGCACTTCATCGCATCCGCACGACTCCTCCTCGTATCATCGCATCCCCAGCAACTCGTGAGTTTATCCCCCCTTCCTTCTGTGTGCCTGCTCTTACGTCCCCCCCAGAACCTCGTCGTGCCGCCGTGGCCGTGGTCATTCGCATCATCCCCTCCCCCACTACTTCTCCACTTCCCGCTGATGCACCCATCCCGACACTCAGTCAATTTTTTGAGCTCGACTGGGTCAGGGACCCCGCCGCTTGTCCAGAGATTCTTTTCTTGCAGAGAGACAGCAGTTCTTCCTCGGACAGTCTAAAGACCAGCTTGTCAGGCGAGGGCAGCACCCATCGTAGTAACAGAGCCGAAGCACACCTCGCCTTTCCAGGTGGAAGAATGGAAGAGGGGGACGAAGGTGGTCTTTACACAGGTACGTCTACCTTGTTCAACCAACCCACCGTCACCCTCTGAACGTCCGATACCTAGCTATGCGGCAAACTTGGGAGGAAATCGGTTTGGATCTCGCAGAGCGTGACTTTACATGTATCGGACAGCTCGATGACCGGGAAATCACCACCTCTCTGGGAAAACGATTACTCATGATACTTTCTCCCTTTGTTTTTTTGCAACTCACTCCCCGCGCGCTCTCAACGGAACCCGCTGACGGCACTTGTATCCACTGGACTCCCCTTGATGCACTTGTCAGTGCCGTGTTACCTGAAATGGTTGGACTTGTGGATTCACGAGGAAAGTGGTCAAGTGTAACAGTAGATGCCGCCTCGAGGTTGACGCCACGGCATGCTGCTGTCCTGAATCTTCTGGTTCGCGTCCTCATCGGGAGTATGCAGTTTCCCGCCATTCTCCTCAACGTACCGGATTCCAAATCACCCCTTTCCGCCGGATCACCTCTTCAAACTAGTGCTTCATTCTCCGTGTTGACACAGGATGTCCTCGAAAAGGGTATTATTTCTGACAAGGTGACCCCGGAGAAACGGAAGAAACGATCCAGCCACCGTCAGCTCAAGCTGTGGGGTCTCTCGCTTGGCATGACATTGGACCTCGTCGCAAATATGGTACCCGAACCACCGCAATCAGAACAGATCGCTGGACAGCGCCTCCTTAACCTGAAGTTACCCTTCCGATCTGTCGGTGGCGAAGGTATGCGCGTTGACGCTGTCGCCCCCAGCCTTGCCAGCGTATTTCCTCGGTTCTCATATCCAGATGTCAATTTTTGGATCTGGTAAGGTTCGCGTCGTGACCGAGCTCGTCACTTTGTTGATCACAGCATACCAGGGTGTTTGGCAAGCGCTATCGTGAAGTCGTACGTGGTTGGGAGGCCAGCATCCGCGAGGGCGGTTCAAACGATCGACGGCAAGCGTTCTCTTGTCCGGTGTTTTGCAAGTACTGACTGCTTCACACAGCCTCAACTGGTCTGGAACCGCTCTGAACAACTTTTACGCTGCAGTTCGCAAGGCGCTCGTCGTTGTCATCGTTCTTCGTGCTGTTGGTGTCTTCTGTGGCCTTTTATTTGCTGGATGGTGGATCTTGGCCTAAGTATTATTGTGATTTATCCCTTCAGAGACATTGGACCCCTCATATTGGGTAACACTTAAGTTCTCCTTGATGTGCCTTCCTTAGTCGACTGGGATATTGTCTTCAAAACTATACATTAGTCACACGTGCCTATCCGCACTGTTACAAGTACATGCGAGCCACGAGTTTTGTATAACGATGATAATAATTTTCTGCCGATCAACATGTGTATGAGACCTTTCTACTTTCCACTTTAAGTTGATGGCCAATGGTGATATTACATCTGTCAATCTTGCGGTGTCAAGATAGAGATACGTGTGCAACTTTAGCCCAGGGGTAAACCGCAAACTTCACAGTCATGGCCTCCGTGCTCATTTTCAAAGGTGCAATGAGGACAGATCCTGACTCGAGAGTTGCCGCTTCCTCGATTCTGAGCAGCCTCTGCTGCGGCAATTTGATCGAAGATATCCTGGGGAATTTCGTCATGCATAGGTCCCAAGTCGGTTGGTGCTGACGATGTCGGACGAGCCGCTGTTGGGTATATCACTTTACCCAAGAGGTTATATCATGCTATGCAGGAAGAACTCACGAGCACTTTCACGGGCAAAGGTTATGAGAGTCTGCCATCCGTCTGTCTTAATGAGGGCGTCCAGCACGGAGGGATCTTCCAACAGTTGGGGCAATGTGGCCGTCCGAACAAGGATCTTTGTGTCGTCCTGAACAGGTTGGGTTAACTGGGAACGCTAGTCATAGAGCAATCGAAATCCATACCGGTGACAGTAGCTGGGTGGTCTCAAGGAATGTAATCAAGTGCCAATCACTAAACCATTTCGCAACCTCGAGACGTTTAACCGTGTTGCGCATGTCCTCAAGGGATGGCATTCCCAGGCGGTTGAGCGAGCTGAGAATGCTGTCGACCTGCTGATCTTCGAGTCCGGGACGATTTTCAATAGCGAACTCCGTCGATTGGAACATTGGGTTAGGTGTTTGTGGAAAGCCATGAGTGACCTATCGAACATCTCATGATTGCTAGAACAGCAGGACGCAAAGTCACGCCTACATTGACGAGAAGATACTCCACTGGAAAGGAGGGCTTTGCGCTCTTCTTAACCTCAAAACCATACTCATTCTTGTACCGATAGAACACGTCTGGAACGTAACGTGCGGAATCTTGGCTACGGTCCTCCTCCTTGACTCGGACGATGCCGGGTTCTACGCTGGCTTCGATCATATCCGCTGCAACCATGGCACAGGCTTGCTCTGACACTTGGTAGGCGGAGATATCGACTTGGCCATCTTCTGTCGCGGTAAGAATGGCGGTAACCATACGCGAGCCAAAAGCGCCACTCGAGGATGATCGAGATGGGGTGGGATTGGCATTTTGAACTGTGGCAGAAAAGATAGCTTCCAGCGAAGAAACAAAATACGATTGGGCATGTCGCTTGTAGACATTCTTGGTTCGATCATCTGGAGTTGGGTCAAGATCCGTGAAGATATACCCAACGATCGATAGAGGGGTTGACGCTGATTTAGCTAGTTTCCTGATGCGTTGTTCGTCTTCCCAAGGAATACCCAGAGTCAGACCATCGAGCTCGCCCTCTTGGGGGGGTTCATGAATTGCCTCTACCACGGCTTTAATGCCCATCGGCACCTCGTTGTAAGGCTCATAACGCCCTATAAGCCAGCCGAAGCGCTGGAGGCCAGTCGCTCTCCAGGCTTGTAAGAATCGTTCCACGATGGATTGTGTAGCGAATTCCAAGTGGTCTACCATTCGGAATGGTTGGGACTGTAAGGTGATCGCAGACGGCTGACAGGCGGTACATATCCCTGATGGCCATGATGGGTGATTACCTGTCGGACAAGGCACCTTGACTTTGTACGAGGTGGGGGAAAGCGGGGGGAGGGCCTGAGCAGCAGCGGAGGATGAGTTTGGAGAGAGCTTGCGGAGATGAGCATGGTATGACAAATGCTTTATGCTGTGGTCAGTCTGGTAGGCCGCGTCATAGGGTTCCAATGGCATGCAGTAGTCACACATGCCATTCGACGCGTGTTTGCAAAAGCGCGAGTCACGGCTACGGGGAATTTTACCGTCTTTTGATCGCCAGTAGGAGTCGACGGGATCCTCTTGCACGTTTTCCCATATATTGTTTTGCTTTGAGGGGCGTGTGTGGCCGTTTGTGGCGGGGGACAAGAGATCCGGAGAGATGGAGGTGGAGAGATCGTTATAGTTGGCAAAGATGAGATCGCCGTGTCTGGGCGATCGTCAGCAGGAGGAGAGCAGAGATGCCAGAGAGGCGTACTTCAATCCGAGTGACTGTAAATTTCGGCCGGTGAGACGTGTGACGAGGGACTCATTGCCCCGTGGCTGATTTGAGATTGTGATTGAGGCCGGGTCGACGTTTTTGCTGGCGGACTGGATGATCTGGAGAGGTCGGGTCAGCTGGAGCGGGTAAGCGAAAGGATTGGATGTACCTTGTCGACGAGGAGACGAATGTCATCGGATGGGGAAAGTTCGAAGCGAAAGTTTCCGTCCTTTGACCTGATTCTGATTAGCTGTAGAAGATATTTAATCGATTTTGTATGGTCGGGATGGATGGAGAATAAACTTGCCATGATGATTGGTACTGACAGGTTGTCGCTCACTCGCTCTTTGCATATTGTCCGTTATCGATTACGTAACCACGATTTCCGTCATCATGAGAATGGATTGCGAATGAACCCGGTCCTGGCAGTTCTCGAGTATCGGGGCCATGTCCTCCTCATCACCCAACCAACATCACCACCGAGTTCGCCCTCTCGAAACACCTCCCTTTTGGCATGCCATTCCCTACAGAGAATCCCCACGACAAGCAGGGCCTTTCAGACGACGACTCCAGCGTACGGTATCCCTCTCAACATTCCCTCACATAGCTCACATCTTTGCCGTGATGCCAGCGTCCCCAACTCCACCTCCAACCACCCTCACTCCCCCCAGAGACATACAATTACCTTATCCATGCCCTCCTCTCCCTCCAGGGCTCAGCGTACCCTCAGACCTATCCACCAACGTACCTGTATCCAATCCATTCAAACCCGCTCCAAATTTACCATTCTCCCTGGCCATCCGGCACCGCTCCCCCAACCTCATCTCCCTCTATAGCTGGTCCTCCCTCGCTTTACCCAACAAACCCAACGATATCAATCCCACAAATCGCCAGCTCTTCGCAGCTTACCCCTTCCCCTGCAGCGTCCCCCACCACCGCGCCAACGGCACAAGACCCAGATGGAACGGAGGATGCGACATACACAGCCGATGACAAGCGGCGCAGAAACACGGCTGCCTCCGGTGAGGTGTACACCACTCCTGACAGATCGTCCGTCTGACTGGACAGGGTGCCTACAGCGCGATTTAGGGTCAAGAAGAAGCTCAAAACGCTCGACCTGGAGCGTGCAATTGCAGACTTGACCGCAAGGACGGAAGAACTCGAACGGGAGGCAACTGATCTTCGACGAGAGAACGCATGGCTAAAAGAGATCGTCCTCCTCAAAGGTAGAAATTTTGCTGCCTTGAACATTGGATCGCAAGCGCCAGCACTCGGGAATCGCCAAGACCAAGTCGACAAGGACGATCGTACGCGCGGCGAGTCAGAGCCTGAGTCAACGAAACGCAGGGAGAAGGGAAAAGATAAGGAGAGCTGAAGGGACAAACGACTTTATTAACATGGGAATTGTACACGTTCTAGTTGAGAGATCTTGCCGAGGATGTCAATATTAATGTGTGCTGCAACGCCGTCCACGTTCCCACGCAACCACCTCCTTGACATGTCGTTTGGGCGTCCACCCTCCATAAATGTCGGTTTCCAGACCACTCCTCCTGACCGTGGCTCGTTTCCCCTTGACCACGATGGTATACACTTATATTATATTCATTGCCATCGCGTTGACCTTGCTCCAGGTGAATGCAGAGATAAAATGATGCAATACATGGCCTGCCTCAAGAAAAATTCTAGTGCGTCCACACCTTGCAGGTCATCCAGCAAACAATATCTCGAGTGCCGAATGTCCAAGTGAGTCCTCTGCCTTCTCCTCGTCATTTAAATAACTTGTGTGATATTGCAGGGGACTCATGGAACGTGATGACTTCAAGAACCTCGGGCTAGGAAATGTCGACGACGCACACGTCTCCACCTTGTCAAAGGATCAGAATCATCGCTGAAGTTATCCAGTCGGTCCCAGTCCATACCCAACGGATGTACCGCAAACCATGATACGTCGAGACTTTCATGCAAAGCTATCCCGAGGAGACCATGTTGTAGACAGCAAAATTCCCTCGCAGCTTGAATTCGTTTGTCTGTTCACCCATCGGTCAGTATTTTCTCGTCCTTATCATCACGTTACCTAGATGTGCTTTGTTCCACCGAATGTGTAGGCATAGACAGTGAATTCAAGCGGGGCTAGCAACTCGGCGCTCAATATCGTTTTGATGGTTGCAAATCCCGGAAAGATCGAATGCGCTGTCTATTAATTTTGTGTTCCCCGGCATGATACGCAACTGCCTTGACCTTGCACGTTCGCAACCAAATCGAGTAACTCGCTCGTACATATAAAACATTTCTCTCACCGAACGAACAACGTTCGTCTGGACAGTGGGCAAATCCTGTGGCCCAATGAGATTTTTTTTTTTTTTTCATGGAATGTCCGCCCGATTCCTATGCGCATACGTTCTGTCTACACTGGCGACCACCACTACTGACTCAGTGCTTCCATGCTTGCACGCACATACCTGATTTTTGCTTCTCTGGAAGCGTTTCTTGTGCTAGCTTCGCCTCCACAAGAGACATTCGTATCAAATAACAACCCTTACGATGTGCAGGTGTGCATTTTTTTTCTCGCCCACCAGATCCGTTTCACAAAGTGCATCCGACAGGCCCATCGAGGCGGGAGAGGTAACACGGTCGAAAGCACATTGCCGAGCTTTGCATGGTACGCTGGCGTTTGTGATATCTGCATGAATCATCGTGAAATTAGAAAAGGGGGCTTGTCGACGGCGCAACGACTCTAGAGCTCGATAATGGCATCACGTCGGTGAGTGACCTTTCCATGTATATCTTCATGGGATCTCAACTCTGCAGGATGGTGAGGTTGTCGTATGGCACGACAGCCAAATAATGGCGGAAAAGTGTATAGATACTCATCCTGTCGTAAGTTGCAAAACGCTTCTACACTTTATCTTCTGATCGATATCTACCAAGTTCCCCGGCGACCCTGCGTACCCATATGCTGGCAAATTTATTGCAAACTTGACGTTAGCCCAAATAAAGACCCTTGATTGCGGATCAAAGCGGCAGCCTGACTTTCGTATGGCACCTTCTTTTTTCCCCGGATCTCGTGACGATGACCTGGCCAAAAGCTCAGCAACTTCTCTATCCCGGTGCTCGCATATCAACACTCCAGGAAGTGTTTGACTTTGTGGAGTGTGCGGATCCCTTGCATCGGATATTGTGGAATATAGAATCAAAGATCAACCCTGAGCATCCTATTCGCACTGCAAGAGTTGAAGATTTCGTACAAAAGCAGCATGCAATCTTCTCTGCTAGCCCTTATTACAGGTCAATCACAGTAAGTTGCGTCATCAAAGAGTGGAGTGTCTCCCTGACTCAGAGTCTCAGTATCAAAGTTTCGATTGGAGAACTCTAATCGCAATGAAGGTAATGGTATTTTTCAAGTTATAGTATGCCTCGAATGCTGAAATTTAACAGAAACTTGATCCTCTGATCCCAATATCGGCGTTGATCGACGAGTATGCACGGTCCGATGTTTACTTCTGCTGGCTGCGCTGACCTCAGACAGAGAAACGGCTTTCACGCAGGACAACAATGCCAGCCTGTGGCTTGGCGGTTTACACCTTGACAACTTCCCGGGCCCATCTCTTGGTCAAAGGATGGCTCAAGCTGCACAGGCTATCAATGCAGATATCTTCTCGCCGTGTGGGACGTGCCTTATCCCCTCCTTTGTGACCTTTGAAGACGATCTTAATTTCACAACACAAGCCATGGTCCGGGAAGCCCACTCTCTTGGCCTGAGTGTCAAACCATGGACAGTCAGTTTTTGGACATCAAGCTTGCATTGCCATGCCATGCTGATCCAGTGCTCTTCATAGATGAATGGTCTCGATAAAGTTGACGAGTTGCTCCGATTTGGCGTAGATGGTATAATCACGGATTGTACGTCGTGTTGTACTTGTTGCAGAGCGTCATCTCAATGCACGACAGATCCCAGTGTTGTCAGGAGATGGGCAAAACAGCAAGGTTTTGCCGTGGCACCAAAGTACCCCAAGCAACGTGTGTTTTCATGCTTGGAGAAGCATTTACGAGCAACCCATGAATAGGTGTACGTAAATAATTAGAGTTCGATCTTGCAACGTCATCGCCGGCAGTTCGCTGGTCGAACGCGTACAAGCGGCAGGGGCTCGTAATGTAAATCCCAGTTGGCCAAGGACACTGTAAATGTGTGCCCAAAAACTCGATATCATTGTGGCTGGGGGAGGCATATCAGGGGTAAGCCCATCTTCCAGTGTCGCTCAACCCGACGCTGACCGTCGATATGCCGAGACTAGGCGGTGGTTGCTCTGTTTCTGTCACGCCTGAACGCAAATGTCATCATTCTCGAGAGCCGCTCCAGTCGTCCTACACTCGCTGAAGGCGGGATTTTGGCGCTGGCTCCGAATGGAATGCATGTCTTGAACGGACTTGATCTGGCTCACACGCTTCTCCAGCGGGATAGCGGTGTACAAGTACCCTGGATAACGTTCAACAATTCCGCTGGTGGACTCATCGGCAAGATACCACATGGCTCGGAGGAACGCTACGGGTTCGCGTCCACCATGCTCACGCGCTCGGACCTCCATGACGTCTTGCTGGACGAAGTGGAGACAAACCAACTCCATATCAAGTGGGGCGCTCAAGTACAATCCATCGAGGAATCCAACGACGGTGTACGCGTGCGTTGGGTCCAGGATGGACTATCGCAGGAAAAGAAGGTCGACCTCTTGATTGGAGCGGATGGGATTTGGAGTACGGTCCGACCAAGGTAATGCTAAACCCCTGCTCCAGTAACGTCAGAACTCTGACTGCTCTTTTGAAGCATGTACAATTGCCTCGGACTCTCCGCACCCAAGCCAGAATACAGCGGTTTAGTTGGCATAGGCACTCTCATCAACATCGATGGCGTGCCTGGCTTATCGGGCCTCCTTACCCCGGACCAGCCATGTGTCATGATTCATGGGCGACAGGGGTTTGTCGGTATGGCGGTTTTCGACAAGGAAAGGAAGAAGGTCGGATGGTAAGTGTCACCAGTCCAATGCCAGGATGCGATGCGCACATTTGATGCTCATTCCAACTCCAGGTGGACGACACACGAAGCACCAGACCGAACTCGAGAGGAATGGAAAGTTCCTAAGAAGCAAACCTTGCTCGAGGTGCGTAGTTTCCTTTCTACGCATCCCACCACTCATCCCGATTTTCACAGATGCGGGAGCGATACTCGGACTGGGCATTCCCGGTTCCCCAACTGATTGCTGCGGCAGAAGCGTCCGATGATCAGTTATTCGTCTGGCCTGTATTCAAAGTTGGGAAGCTAGAACGTTGGCACAGTCGGCGCACGGTACTCATCGGCGACGCTGCTCATGGTACGTAGGGCTTTCTCTCTCAGAAGCCGCGTTGGAAGTTAAGTTTAGCTCTACAGCTATGCCCCCGCACTCTGGACAAGGGGCATCCCAAGCGCTTGAGGACGCCGGTTATCTTGCCTACCTTTTGCGGAGGCAGATTGAAAGTGCCCCATCCTTTGTTTCTGGGGCGAATGGACTAGACTGGACATCCGTGCTGGTCACTTTTCAGAAGGATCGACAGCCTCGGGTCAATGAGATAGTGGACGAGGCAAACCGCCGCGGTAACCAGAAGAGGGAAAACAGCGTGGTCGGGTATTTCGTGCGGAAGTGGATGATGTGGTTTGTGTTTTTGTTCATCCAGGAAAGCTGGGGAGATGGCTGGTTTGGGTACAAGGTGCCAGGTATTGACGAGTGGTAGTTGTGGCTGTACCGTTTGCTTCGGGAATATGCGGGTCGTGAAAGATTCAGAGGAGAAATTGTCAGTAGTATTCAACTCCCAACCACCGCTAGAGATGGCCTCCTTCCAGGCGGTCAGAAAATCAGTCAACCTCGCCCCCACCGTCCGCGCCTTCCCCAGCGGCCTCCCCAGCGCACCCCGGCTCAACCTCGCCGTTCGTGCGCCTGCGGATGGGCATGACCACGGACATAGTGCCGCTCCTCGCTCGGACGCGCCGAAGAGCTTCACTGGTGGCGTAAAGGCGACCTCTGTGGGCCTTGTCTCCAGGACCTACGTTTGTAAGCACGCCTCGAAAGCAATCGTCTACTCATGCTAATTTCGACCTCAAAAAAAAACAGCACCGTCTACAACGTCTTTCTACCAGCCCCGTCTCCTTCATACCTCTGCCGTTGTAAAAGACGCTCCCGAAGTCCCCGACTTCTCTTCATATCGCCCCAAGTCGAACGAAGCCAACCGTGCCATGTCGTACTTTATGGTTGGTTCTCTTGGCGTCCTCTCCGCCTCTGTCGCCAAATCCTCCATCACTGGCTTCCTTGAGACGATGGCCGCCTCCGCAGATGTCCTTGCACTCGCAAAGACTGAAGTCGAGCTTGCCAGCATCCCAGAGGGCAAGAACGTAATCATCAAATGGCGCGGAAAGCCTGTCTTTATTCGTCACCGCACACCCGACGAGATCCAAGAGGCTAGGAGTACCAATTGGAAGACGTTCAGGGACCCAGAGAGCGACGAGAATCGGACGAAGAAACCCGAGTGGTTGGTCATGCTCGGTGTTTGCACTCATCTGGGTTGTGTCCCAATTGGTGAGGCAGGTGACTTCGGAGGGTGGTTCTGTCCTTGCCATGGTTCGCATTATGATATCTGTAAGTTTCAAATATTCCAGCGGTACCTTCTCTTAACATGCCCTCAATAGCCGGTCGCGCACGCAAGGGACCAGCACCGGTAAGGAAAAATATTTCTGGCTCGACTTTGATGATTGAAACTTAGCCCTTGCAGCTTAATCTGGAGATTCCGCCCTATGAGTTCAACGATGCAGATGGCAAGCTCGTCATTGGGTAAAGGCTGACTACCATGATATCATTAGAATCTATGTAATTCACGGGTACATACAATTAGAGACCCTTGCATGAAACTGTGACCTCCAGGCATGTGATAGATAAAATACCATTTGTGTTGGTAAGTTGGCGACTAGGTGTTGTAAGTGTCAGAAGATAGTATTAGTAGTAGTCGCGTACTGTTAATAAGATTGTCACTATAATGCAGAGTAGATCCTGGCGCATATATTTGCGAAATAGATATCAAGGCTGAGGTCTATGAAGAAGTAAAGGTTGGATGCTGGGTCAACGAGGAGGTACCGCGTCTGCCTAGAAAACGCGAGAAACCATTGCTCTTTGGGGGTTCTTCGTCAGCTAGCACATTGCGAGGTCTCCGAGTAAGTTTGTCCCAAATGCTTGGAGAGGTTGAAGGAGAGGTGGAAT